>QTSX02007277.1:0-177947 GCA_014839935.2 Entomophthora muscae
GAGAATTTGCAAAGTCCTGTGGTCCTTTGGGAAGCGACACCAGCTGTGGTGGTTTGTGGGACTGCAAATATCAATAAGCATTCCTTACTGTACTTTGACACCTCTACTATTTAGATAGTAGAGATGTTGAGGAGTATGAAAATTTCTCGACCAGTCAGTCTTGGAAGACCCCTTTATAGTTGACACTTCATGGCCAAACTGGCGTCTGCTACGGATAGCTCTTACTATTTATTCTCTCCCCAAGCTACTAGTCTATTACAGAGTTGGATCTAGCCCAATGGGGTTTGAGATGAGTAATATTCTGACTTCTGATTTCTTTCTTCAGCCTAGATATTCCTTGACTTAGTTACGCTTATTCAGTTGGCTTTTAGTAGCCAAACTGACATCTGCTGCTCAGCATATTAATAATCACAAAGGTGGTTTACTGTCTCACTTCTTAGTAAAACAAGGTGTTAAATTCCCAATATTCTCTGGGTTGGGTTGCATCACTTTTTTTATCTGGAATCCGTAATCCTTTGGTCTAATTCTGACTTCTGGATTGGCCCGTGACCTGAGACAGATGTCTCAGTGCTTCTAAACATGTATATTGACCTTATTTATAGGTTTCCCCATAATCCTCAGACCAACTTGTTTGCTTTAGCTGTATTTGTCCACTATCAACTCATATCTTGTGATGGGAATATGGATCAGTCAGCCACCCTGATAGACCAGGATTTCATGACAACCTGCAAGATCAATTTGCTGGCTTAAAAAGCTAAAGGTACTAACAAGAGTTGCAATTTTTAAATAAAATTAATCTGCTTCTATTTTTTAATTTATTTATTTGTTAGTGCAACAGTCACTATAATATTCAGTACATTATAATAAAAATATATTCCTCTCTTGTATAATTAATTTTGCCACCTTTTCTACATATTCTTATATGTCTATAATGCAATCAAACGTCACGTCATTATATATAAAATGCTCAATTTTTGAGTCCTAATAAAAACAAAATAAGTAAAGGAAATAAAAACAAAAACAAATAAAACCCAGAGCACCCCATTTATCACGATTGGCTGGGAGGCCAGGGCTTTGGGGGGAGGAAGAAGGATTCCAGTGCTCATAGAAAGCCACCATCACATTGGGATTGGCATTGTAGCAGATTGAACCTGACCTCAAAAGGATGTTGAAGAGATTCTCAGTGTCCTAAAGGGAGGCCATTTCTTCTGCCTTACCATTTTGATCCACCCAAAGACTTCCTCAGTTGGATACAGGAATGGGGAATATGGTGGGAAAGGAAGATAAGTCTTATTGGACGATTGGTAAGCTGTGGCTGGAGGTGTGGCTGTTTTTGTCAATGGGAGGAACTAGGACACAACCAGGTCCACTTTGTAGAGGCCAACATTATCCTCTCAGCAATGTTTCCGGTTGTACTGCGGTAATTGATACAGAGATACTCCTTGACAGTTTGGAGAAAATCAAAGAAATTTCCCTCTATTATGGGAACCCTTGAATCATCAATACTGGTCCACCCCGCAAGGACCCAGTGGGCAGATATCAAATATGTCTGGGAATGGACGGCTATACAATGGGCTATGCCATTCTTGGCCCCCTTCTTAATCCCACCAATTCCTAGACCTGAGTGAGGAGGAAAGTAAATAATTTGTTGATGTTGAAGAACTGGACATTCCCAGTCTCCTTTGGTAAGATATGTCTCAGCATAAATAAGACAATCCTTGATGGTCTTCATAATTGTTTCTATGTTGAACAGTGAAGCTCCCATTACTATGAAGAACCTAAATCAACCATTGCTTTGTAAACAAGGGTTTGCCAAACAACAGAAAGCCCGACCTCTGTGACAAGCATTGACAGTTGGATAGCAAGTGAGTCCAGAGTGGCAATCCTAGGTAACCCACTGCTTGATTGCCTTAGAATGGAGGCTGGGGCAGCTGGGCTACTGCTTAGCCTTGCAGATTTTGCAATTTGCCTGGTATTTCCATACTTGGTGTTGATGTTGGTAATGCATTTTTTCACGACATCAAATTGGGACGTAACATCCCAAACCACCATTCTCCCATTCAAGCAGTTGAGGAGAGCTTCACACTCACTATCTGTCAACTGACGCCAGCTCCTGGGGTACCACAGCATCCTGACTAGCAGGTTCAACACAGGGGATGAGGACCTTTGTGCAGAAGATGGGATCACTCTTGGTTGTGCTGGGGGTGTCAATGTGGTGGTATAAGACACAGGCACAGATGGATCTTTGGTGGTGGCTAATGGCTCATATGATGCATCAAAAATGCAGGGCAGGAAGTAGCAGCTCTTGGATCAAGAGCGAAGCTGGGGGTGGGACAACTGGGTACATGGTGGAGGTGTATGTAACCTCATTATTCCCGATGACCTTTGTGTATGAGACTTTGGTTGCAGTGGCCTTGAGAGAGTGGCTTCTCGGTCTTGGATTAAGGCTACTGTTTACTGGCTTGAGATGCGGGAGGTGGTTGGCAAGCGCTGACACCTTGGGAGGCCTGTGTGTTGGCATTACTCACTTAAAATTTCTGGGTTCTGGTCATTCTTGAATTACTCAGGATTCATCTTTCTCTTTGTTATCCTCATGTAAGGCTTGTGTTGGCGTCAGGACTGTTTGTTTCTCATGATATTGAGCCAGAACACTATTGCAGCAGTATTTAGGGGTCATATACAGTAGTTTTAAAAGCTATGGCAACAGAGAAACAAAAATACTTTGAATTTAAACAAAAAACAAATGTAAACAAAAATTAAAAATAAATAAATCTATTGTAAATCAATATATAAATGTTTGCTTTTAATTTGTTTACATCTGATTTTTGTTTAAATCAAAATATTTTTGCTGTCTCTACTTTAAAACTAGTGTATAGGCACACCTCTTGGTGGTGAGGTCATTTACTGTTTTGGTGATAATCTCCTTGGTGTAATTTCTGATCAGCTTCTGGACCCTGGGATTTATGCTCCATGCCCTTGCACTCTGTGTCCCTTGAGCTGGTTGTGTCAGTGCAACCTCACCATCAAACTCTTCTCTCCTTTCCCTTCCTGAGTAGGCACTTGTGTTGCACTAACTTGATTTTTTAACATGTGAGGGCAACTGCGACTATGGCACACAGCAGGTGCACTGTTACTCTGTTGTTGTCAAGCTTTCATTTCTCGTATAAAAATAAAATTAAATTAAAATCAGTCTATCTGTATAACTTATTTATTTTAATTTTTATCTGTTCATATGTAGTCATATGAAAGCTTGTAATCACTACTTTTTATTTCAAATTAGGTTTTTATATTTCTATATTAATTATTTTTGGTTGTAAATGTGCACTGTTACTTGTTGTTTTGAAAAATTTGATTTTTTATTCATTTTAATCCCAAAACAGATGCTTAGAACATTTATTTCCTTTTTGTATTCTAGATTGTATGTCTTAATTAGGACAAGCTGATAACAGTATTATAGATTCACTGATTTGTTTTAATATTTGATATTTTTGTTGTTTGTTTCAGTTGCTATTGGGGTTTGTTGTTGGATCAAGTTTGTAACTTTTGTGACTGGGTTCCATGTGCTCATAAAAAACTTAGAAAACATGGTAGATTTGTTCTGCGACTGAAACTCATGTGTTCTAGTGTTTGGTACATTTGTTGTTGGATCATTATACATCCATTCCCAGTTTGCATAGGTTGTTGTGTGACTGGACATTTTTGCCAAATAGCGCACATTTTCCATGAAATTATCTTCTATTTAGATCTAATAAGTTGAAATTCATTGTGTGACTGAACCTATGCATTCTAAACTGGCTAATATTTGTTTATCTCAACAGGTTTGAAAACTATTGTAATTTATATTGATTAATACTAGATTTGGGTCACTTCCATTTTGTTTCCATCAGAGTTCTTTTTTCCTTTCAGATGAGTTGATTTCTTTTTCCCCTGAGCTGTTTTCACTTGCTGATGAGTTTTTTTGCTTAGCGATATAGCTTTGAAAACTACTGCATAATACAAATGATATTACAATAAAATCATCTTTCCATTCAAACTCTCACTTTCCTAATCCTATCTTGACAGTAAACTTTTTGAATGTAAGGCACATACCAAATTTACTAAAATCTGAACTACTTAGCTTTTTTGAGCAGTCCACAAGACTTTTAAATATCATAGTTAATTTAAAGGTCATGAACTATAATATTTAAATTGCAGACAAATCTTAATTGTTTTCAGCAGTTCATAGAACTAGTGTTTAGTATAATGTCCAAATGCCTTAATTATTTCAGATAGGAAAATAATAATGGAAGCTAGATTTATAACCAATCTTACATTGAGCAATTTAAAAGTATCTAGAAGCTTGGGATATGCTGAAATGCTTTGAGCGATGAACTAAGTGCACGCAGTCTCATAGAAAATGCTTAAAATCTTTGATCAAGACAATATTGATTCATTTAGCTAAAGCTAAATGGTTAAAACGGCAACCATCAGAATTTAAACGGTCTAAATGTAACATCCTCCATATCAACAATCCCAAATTTTATTTTGGCTTTGTTTTTTTAAAAATTTCCTTAAAACTTGAAAATTAAAATCAAATTTAACTTTTAGCATTAGGAACAATTATTTAAAGTAAAAAAATCTATAAACATACAATAAAAATACAAAAATGTTTTTTTGGGATTGTCGACATAGAGGATGTTACATGTAGACAGTTTAAATGCTGATAGTTGCTGTTAAAACTTAGAAATATTAAAACACAATAAACCTATTACTTATTTTTAAAAACAACATAAGAAAAATTTGAATCTGGTTAAAAAGAAATTGTTTATTTAAATTTAAGCCAAAATGTCATTGAAATAAAAATTAAATCAGCATCCTGCTGAAAAACTCAATATTTCACCATAAACTACTAAAGCTTCATGCGACAATCCATCATCCCCTTTGAGGTAAAAAGACCGCTCAAGAGTAAAACACCTCTTTCTTCATCACTTGCGCATGAAGTAGTGCTGAATAATTGATTGCCGTCATCCATGAGCACAGGCTCAACTTTGTAGTTACGTCCAAAGAACCGATCTTCACCTGTTTCATTACTAATACGAGCAGAAATAGAGGCGGAAACATCAGTGTGTTTTATGCCATCGTACTTGGCCAAGTTTGCCTTTGCCTCTGACTGCAAAGGGAAGCCTGCAGCATAAATGTGGCCAAAAGCTGGATCAACATTAATGTTGTCAGGAGAGAACCTCAAAGGAACCTTTTCTTTTAGAACAAGGTCATCAAATTCATCTCTTTCATAAACACGCAACATTGCTGCCATTGTTTCAGCTACATAAACAAGTTTTCTATCCGAACTCAAAGATATCCCATTGGCATATTTTAGGCCTCGAGCTACCTCAGAATAAGCACCCGATTCATCCCGGAACATAACTTTCCCACCAGCAAGCATTCTAGCCCTTTCAAGAAAGTTCAGAATCCCACTGGAATGAGTGGTATCTTGAGTAAAATAAAAGCTGGACGGAGAAACAGCTGCTACATCATTGACATTCACAATGTCAGCCGATTCAAAAGTCTCAAAGTATTCGATACTCGAACTCCCAAGTGTATGAGTAAAATGTTCAATCACCGTCTTTCCGTTCTCTCGGTGCGAAACCGCAAACAAATGCAATAGTGAGGCATTGGCAGGATCTGAGAGTATATCAACTCCATGGATGCCAATTTAACGCCTGAGGGGAACCCCTTGGTTTCTAGCTTGGTAGCCTTCTTAGATTCTAAATCATAAGAATAGAAAAAAGACATGGAGCTCAAAACTAGGGAGTGTTTGGAAATGTAGCTAGTGCTAAAATAATTTTTGTGCAAAGTGTAATCTTCAGGACAGCCGATAAATGCGACACCAGAGGGATGATGGATTGCTAAATCTTCACAGCCCTTGATTTCTACAACATTTAGTCTATAAGCATTATTTTATTTACCTGGGACATGAGAACAAAATGAAAGATCTGATTGCTTAAATTCATCCATAATACTCCCATGAGAAAGTATTTGATAATACTCGAAACCAAGATAGGCAATGATTGCAAAAAAGATAGCAAAAGTATATAGTAGAGCACCCATTTATACAGAAATTTTATACTTTAGATAAATTCAGAATTTACAAGATCAACTAGAGCTAAAGGGAATCTACATTATATTCAGTGAAATCTACATCTAAGTAAATCCCAGTGGCGCACCAAGTTTTAACAGTGAAATTGTTTGCCGTGTGATTGATAATCCTGGTGTCGTAGCGATCTCACTATTAGCTCAAATATCTGATAAAAGATAACGCTTATCAGTGAGCTTTAAATTGTGCCTGTCTCTTGATAAATATACATCTCTTTTATTCTGTAGCTTGTTTTTGATTCTAGTTCTAGCTTCTTTAACTGTTGCTGTGAGTTCCACCTGACTGGTGTGATAGTGTTAATGTTGAATTCAGTGAATTCAACCAAATCGGTAAACGCTATTTGACCACTATAAAAGTGAGTTGACTTCAATTCAAATAAACTGTTCTTCAATTCCTTACATTATTTTTGGGGTTTTCTGTAGTTCATCACACAAATTTTGGAGGTCACACCTTTTCACCTACTTGGATTTTTCTGTTACTTGTTGTTGTTTGTGCTGGCTGTGATGGCACCCCCCTCTGTTGTTTCTAAGCCTACCAAGGCTGATCCTTCTTTGTCTGCTGCCAAACCTCCCTCTGGGAATCTTCTCTTAGTCTCCTATTCTGAGCTGCCCTCTTCAATTAAGTTTTGGGCTGCTCAGAATGTGAGGCACTTTAGGGGGGAAGGTTATAAAGCCTGGATCTGCTCCTTTGAAGATTACTGTGTTGACTTTGGGTTATCTGACACTGCCTGATTGAAGGAGATGGGATTTTTCTTGCATGACAAGGCCTGCCTTTGGCACCAAGAACTCACCTTCTCTAACTGGGAGGACTGGAAACAGAAGGCATGCATGCAGTTTGTCGGCCACAAACCTGATGCACGCCACTGTCTCAACAAAGTCAAAATTTTCCAGTACAGTTCCATGCAAGACTTCATTGTTGCGTTTCAGGATGCAGCTAATGCTGTCCTCTCTCAGCATGTCAAGTCTAATGCCAGCACTAATTGCGCTGCAGCTATTGAAACATTTCATAAGCTTATAGGGATAACTACATTTGAGAATGCTCTTCCATCCCCTTATGCTGCACTTATCTGCAAAAAGAAACCTAGCACCTTGAATGAAGCATTTTGTATTGTACAGAAGCAATACAATAAATACATTGGCTGCAAATTAAACAAAGACACCTGGGCCTCCAGCATTTAGAATTCTTTTACGTCTAAGATGAAGTCAAAGAGAGAGGCTGCTCTTGCAGAAACTATGGAAGCCAAGTTCAAGGAGTTGAGAAACAAGTTTTAATCTTTGTACCTTGCTCAAGACTGTGGCCCCTGTGCACCCTGCTTCAGTGCCAACCTCACTTTCTACAATTGTAGTGAGGTTGGCCATGTTTCCAAGACGTGCACCAGCCCCTGTTCTATCTGCAAGCAGTCTGACCACTCTAATTTCCACTGCCCCCATTGCCATTGACCTGATCCTGGGAAAGGCTTGTTAAACATCATGATAGCTGAACAGGCATTTGCTGCAGAAACGTGCCTTATGCTCTTCTGCTACCCCCCAAGCAATGAATAAAAAATCCAATTCTGATTATAATGTTGATCCAAATGGGCCCCATTTTCCCTTCAAATTAATCAACCCCAGAAAAGTTTGCTCTCATGAGCTATTCTCAGATCATGGGCATATCCTACCACCCATAAAATGTACTGATAGGAAAGCTGCACCATCAACTGAGCATTTTAGTATCCATCCTCTTTGGGATTTGCTCATCTTTTCTGCTGTAAACCTCTTCAGCACCCAAAACCACTTTGACAAACCCTCCCGCTCCCCACCATCACCCTGCCTGTACGTACACAACAGCTGCTGGAATCTGGAGCACCCAAATTCATTCACTCCCTTGGAGAAACTACTTGACTTTGACAACCCTGCTCTTGCTGACAATGCAGCCCGCTATAACATGGTTGTTATGGAGACCGCGCCAAACACACTGCCAAGAAGCCCTGGCCCCTCTGATTTTCTCCTGCAAGAAATTAATGCCCCTGAGGCCCATTTATCACAAAATACTGATGCTAACCAATCAGAGGTTGTATGCAACAGTGCTAATCATACTGCTACTAGGGCAGCCAATGAAAGGCCCCACACTTCTGGTGTCCCTTACCTAAAGCCCCTAAATTTTGAACCCAACCTAAAAAATATTAGTAATAAAATGCATGACTTACCTTTGGTTGGCCCCAGCAATCAATCAGAGTAGCTGCATGCAAGCAAGGCCTTTGCCCCCTCAACAGAAGCCAATGAGATGGCTGGTGGCAATGCAACCACAGCTTTTGGCTTTCCCAATGCAAACAGCAACCTAGATGATATTAGTAATAGCCATAGTGGCTTACCTTCTGTTGCTAGCAGCTGTTGCAATGTCAACCAATTAGACAACGGCAACAATGGCCTCTCAGATTTTGCTCCTAAAACTAGTTCTATGATTAGTAATGGTGCTAATTCTGCTTACCTTAAGTGGGACAACAATGCTAATCAAAGCTGCTCAAATTTAAGAGCAGGGTTCAAATTTAGAATCTTTTTAAATCAACTTGAATATAGCCAATGTAGCTTTGTTGGCTGAATCCAACAGGTTTGAATTTAATAATTTTTTATTTGATTTCAAACTCAATGCAGATAACATAAATACCAATTTTAAAACTGCCAATGTTTCTGAATCAGCTCAGCATGCCAAGTTTAACTCAGGGAGCTCAAATTCAAACCCTTCTGGAAACTTTGAATGCCCTGATTGAAATGGGTGCATTAATAATAATTGAAATCCAAACTGTAATAACCACATTAAAAATTTAGAAGCCCAAATAGGCCTAGAAAATTTTGCCAATGAACCAATGGAAACAGAGAGCATGCCAAATTCTCATCCTGACAATGATAAAATTTTTGGTTACTTGAATTTACCCAAGGAAACTGATACCTCTCAGGAGTTGTGACAGCAACTTCCAGAATTAACTCATACAGAATGGAACATCCTTTGTGTCAACAATTTCAAAAATTGTTTTTACTTCATCTTTTATAATTTCAATTAAAAGCTCAAAATAAAAATCAAACATTGCTTCTATTATCAGTGTCAATTATTTAATCAAGAAAAAAATAATCTTTAATATTGAAAATAAGAAAAATATTTTTGAGAATTGTCAACATGGAGAATGTTTCATTCTGTATGAGTTAATTCTGGAGGCTGCCAGTTGTGACTGTACAACAGTCACTGTCAAGTATTTAGCCAAAAAAATACCTCAAAATATAAAGTTGTTATGTTTTTGCTGTTTATTTCATGTAGATAGGTTTGACAGAAATTCTTCAGGTGAAGATTCCTGAAAACTTGGTATCTATATTTAATAAAAGAATATATTGTGGATGGTTAGCCAGGTGAGGTTAGCTAGTAAAATTGAGGCAAGATTAACTGAAGCAATCTTGGGGACTAGGTGTCTCAAAAACAATTTATTTAACCAGAAAGATTAATTAATAAATTCATGAAAATATAATTAATGAGGATTTAATTATGTTGTTTAATTGCCCTGACTGTGTCAAGAAGTTTGGTTAAGGTTAACCATAAGTAAACCGCCAAATTTGGGTTAAAAGCGCTGTTTTGGCAAATTAATTAGGTTAGAAGTGCCGCTGCCCCGCCTAGTGAATTTTCAGGCGCTGGGGCACCGCCTGGGAAAGTTCCTGGGCGCCGCAGTGGCATCTGGTTTAAGTTTCAAAGTGGTTTAATGGGTTTTAACACAAAAAATCATTAAATTCAAAGACAACTAAATAAAGGCAATAATGTCTAGGGGTTTAGGTTTGATCAGCTTGTTCCCAGTTGGAATGTTGATAGCTGAGTTTTTGAATGTGTTTATTCCACAGGGTTTTGACGCCAGGAGCTGTGAAGCTTCATGCCAAATTGTTACATTGAGATGAATGGCGTCAGGTGACTCTTTCTCATTGTAGGTTAATTCTCATAGGCTGAGAATTATAGGAAATCTTTTAGGGAAAGATCTAGGTTTGTATGACTCAAATGTCATAGACCACATGATGAATTATAGGTTGATTCAGGAATTGGAGGGGTTTTCAGCTGAATATGCCCCAAATGGTATATAAGCAAAAACAGCTAAATTTTAATAAAGATATATTGTCAATTTCAACGCTTTCCCCTCAATTACTTTTCAATTGTTATGTCTTCTTTGTTAAATTTTGAAAGAGCAAAATTTGGAGTACTTTGTGTGGAAACCTCTGCTGCAAGAAAGGAAGTTTCTACAAGTTTGCTGGGGAAAGCTTGGGCAAGTCTGGAGGTCACCAAGACTGTGCCTGAGGTGTCATGCCCTGCCCTAAAGGACAGGCTATTTGATTTATTTTTGCTTTGCTTATTCTTTTGCTTATTTTTTTAATATTTGAAATTTTAATTTAAAGAGTTAATAATTAAGTAGTTTAAGTTAATACCTTGTTTTACGCTTTTGTGTTTGAATTGTTGTTGTTGTCCTAATCTTTTTCCCAGCTATTTATTTTGCTTTATATATTCTACTTCAATTTTAGAATAATTTTCACATTTTCTTACCTTTTCAAGCCTCCTGCTTAAGTTGTTGCTGCTCCTCTCCAGCTTACGTGCTGATCTGCGGGTCTACTGGGTTTCTGTTGTCCCTTTTCCCTCCAGGTTGACACTCAACTCCCTTCAGTGCTCCTGTTCTTGGCTATTTTCCCCATGACTATCATTACAACTGGCAAATACTTTTTCTATAAATAAAGAGCTTGTGAAGAGTAGGCTTTAAGCCAAAATTCTAAGTGATTTCTATCTTTCAATTCTTTATCAAATTTTAACTTGAGATCTTAATTTTTAGAAATTTGTACACTTTTATTAATTCATTTTTAAGTTTATTCTTTTCTTTTCTTGAATAAATGAAAGTTGTAAAACAACAAGCCTTAGGCTTATTGTATCCATTATTTTCCCTTAAGGAGTCTTTTAATAGTTATATGTACTAGTTTGCTGATGGAGAGTATCCAAATATTGACATTCCCTTAGTTAAAAATAGTTCACTATTAAACACCTTGTTTTATCTTCTTTGCTTAGGGTTCTTAAACTCAATTACTCCTTTTGTGACCCAGTACTGTAAATTCAGAACCTGAATGTATACAGTAGTTTTAAAAGCTATGGCAACAAGCAAAAATTCTTCAGATTTAAACAAAATGATTTCAGATTTAAACAAAATCCAACTCTCAGGTTAAAACATATACTCTGTTAACAGGGTTTATTGGCGTTAATGGGCAAAATGGGTCAACACAGCAATGAAAGGCTCACACGCAAAGCAAAACCATTTGAAATATAATCCAAAATACATTGATTCACAAAAATAATGGTGTGAGTTGACTTTCAGTGTACATATGTTTACTATATGAATTTGTGACAAAATACACCCAAGCAAGGTGTGTCAAAACTCAATCCAAAAACAAAACACAATAGCAACTCACAATGTAAACAAAATCACTCACGCAATGTGTGCAATGAATTGTAATCATGAATGATACCAAGGTATCTAATATAAGACACAAGATCTGAAACATAAAATTTAAAAATATTGTGTTGGGTGTTTGAATTTGGCAGTAAAATCTAGGAAAATGAGTGGATTGTTTTGAGTATTCTAAAATGGATGTTGTAAAACCAAAAACAACTAACTAAGAAATAAAAAATCTATAATTGGGATATTGGGTGGGAAAATAATAATAATTGAATATCAATAAACAGATAAAAGCAAAAATTAAAATTAGAGAGTAACTTAATTAAGTTTTATTTAATATTTTATTAAATTCTAAAAATGGAAAGAACACAACAACAGACTACCATTGCACCCGTTGTGCGCCTCAGTTGTGGTTGCCCCCGCGGGTCAAAGAATAGACTTAGTACAACACAAGTGCCTACTCAGGAGGGAGGCGGGAGAGGAGAGTTCCATAGTGACGCTGCACTGACACAGCCGGTTCAAGGAGCACAAGCTGCTAGGGTGCAGAGCATAAACCCTTGGGTCCCAAAGCTGACCCGGAAGCTCACCAAGGTCACCACTACCAAAATGGTTAGAAACAAGGAGGTAGAACTTACTTTGTATGTGTTTGACGTTGTTTACCGGCAAGAGTCAGTCCCGTCAGCCATACTGGAGAAGGTGAAGCCTGTACTTGATACTAGCTAGGAGCACTACGTCAGTGATGGCAATCAGGAGGATGACAAGGAGCCCCAGTTCTACCAAACCAATGAGGGACAGCTGGTGCTAAAGAAAGTTGCAGCCTTCTACAACAAGGTGCCCATGCCTTGCAAGCCTGTCATCAATCAGGATCCTGGCTTGTCTGAACCAACAAAGCCCGCTCAGAAGCACATCCCTGACATCAAACACATCATCCTGCTTAAGCTAATGTGGGAATTGGGTGACCACAAGGAGGCCGTGGCCCTTGTTGGGGTGGATCCCAAGTATGCCTCCAAGACCTTCAACAAGTTCATTGATACTGGCTGAGTCCTTGCCGTGGAGAAATCCTTGTGCATTTCCACTATGCTCACCAAGGAGCACAAATGGGCAATCTGCTAGTGGATCACCCGGGACTGCCATCTTGAACTGGCAAATATACAGGCTATGGTCAAGTCTGCTTTTGGGATTGAGGCCTTGATTTCCTTTTACTACCATCTGGTCAAGGGAATGCAATTTTCCTGGAAAAAACTTGGGGTATCCCCATACAATTGGAACAGCCCAGCCAATATTGAGACCCGGAAAAACTATGCAGAGGCGTACACTGCCCTCAAAGCCAAGGGGACAGTCAAATTTTACTATATTGACAAATCAGCATTTGCCTTGTCTATGCGCAATGCATATGGCTATGTCACCAGAGGCTCCAATGACGGGGTGGCTTGACGTGCTGAAGTCCGTGCCACAGCCTATTCAATGGTGGCTCTCCTTGGTCCAAAGGGGGTCGAGCTCTACCAAATGATACTAGGCTCTCACAATAGCCGGACCTTCCTGTCATTTCTCCGATTGGTCCAGGAGCACCTGAGGCGCACAAGCCCGGCCTTCACCAACATAATTGTATTGGACAATGTTGGTCTCACAAGGTGGCTGATATTCTTGAAGAATTTCCATCAATCAACACAAGCATTGCAGTGGGCCCCCAGTAATTGGCCACAGCAAATATGTGCCTTCTCTTCCTTCCCGCCTATTTGCCCTTCCTAAATCCCATTGAGGAAGTCTTTGGGTGGATCAAGCAAGTTGTCAAGAGAGGAACCCCAACTGGGACTGAGGACCTGTTTGATTTGCTGCAGGCCAGGATGCATACCCTCCCAGCTGAGACCGTGGCCAAATTTTATGGCCACGCTGATTTGTTCATCCCGCGTGCCTAGCCAAACAGCCAATCAATTAAAGGCTTAGTGTGTCCAACTTTTTTATATTCTCTAATTTATTATTCAACATTTATTAATTATCTTTTTATATTTAGATGTTTCTACGCCCGCAATCACATTCAGAAGATCCATTAATAGATGTAAGTATTTTATTTATTTTATTATATATTATTTTATTATGCCATCTAATGGTATCCCAAATACTTGATACTGGATTACACAAACGCATTAATATCACTTTTGGAAAATAAATATAATAATCAAAAAAAAAGTTAAATGTAATGTGTCCAAATCAGAAGTAAATTTTATTGAAATATATTATTATGCTTTTATCAAGACCTTCTCTGGGATATATTCTGCAAATCTTGTTTGCTAAAATAAGAATTAGAAAATTTTATTATAATAAAAATATTATAAATTGCAATGGAATTATTTGTGAGAGAATTTATTAAGAACACCTGTAGTGAGTTTGGCGGTATGTACCCACCCCACAATGGAGGTGGCGCACAACCTCCACCGCCATACCGTGGACAGTGGATACACCTGTATTGAAATACTCCCTCCTGCTGGTGAAGGGGAGTAGGGTCAGGTGGGAGTGAAGCAGCAGCTTTTCAGGCGGGGCTGCAACCCTGTAAATCCCTGCCAGGACCAGGGCGTCTTGTATCACGTGGTCCACCGAGTTGTACCTGGGGGGACCTTCTTCCCATCCAGGGAGAGCCTGGCCTTGTCAATCCCCAAAGGACCCCATCCAGGTCTTCAACCAACGCGCCCATCCCAAAGAAGAATAAAACCCCAGGTAAACAACAAGGTGAAGCCTTTGCCCAGCAAAGGCTTCTGTAAACTTGCACAGTTTATTATAACCCGCGCTTATCTTCTTGTTGTGCTTTGTCTTGGAGAAGGTCAGCTCCATAGTTGCCAGGACCCCCGTCTTGTTGGCACTCCAGGACAGCCCAAAGTCTGCCAGGAGGATTTTGGTCTTCTTTACAGCTGTTGCGTCTGCAACAGCCAATTTGCTCACCGCGCGCCCAAAGTTCTCAAGCAGGTAAGACAGGGTGTGCTCCACCAGGAAGCAGAAGCAAGCAGCCGCAAGAGCCCGGTCTATCTCTGGTACATTCTTGAATGGGAGCGTCACCAGGACATCCCAAACAAGCTCAATGAAGTTTACACAGTAAACTCCACTGAGTGATACCAGGTCCAGGCAGACCAGTTGGGCATCCTTGTAGGCAGTAACTGCCCACTTGGATGCCCCCTTGGCATGCGTAAGCCCAGCCAATGCCTCCCGCGACATCGGAAAAGACATGTGGATACAGTCTTAAAGTTCCCGCAAGACAGGGGGGGACAGGAAAAGCTGCTTGGCCACATGAGTGGCGTAGTTGGCGTAGAATGTGGCGGGGACAAAAGGGACCAGGACCCGGCGGAGTTCACCATCAACTTCTTCTAAAAAAAGGTAAGTATTTGGAAATTTTTATTAATTATATTTTTAGTTTACCTTCTACAGTCTCCTCCTTGCCTGCAGCCTCAGCAGGCTTTGCTATTCTCAGTGTAACCAGTTGTGCTGGCTGCTCAGTGTCATCTGTTTGGGTACGTTTTGCGGGTCTTAGGTAGGCATACATTTCTGGATCATCAGTCCAGACAGACGGCACAAAGAGGGCAAAGGACTTGGATTGAAGGCCTTCCACAACGTGCTTCTGGACATTTAAAAGCTGTTCAATTGTTTTTTTGGGGGGTGTCTGGAATCTTGGCCATGAGTGCCTTGGCGGACACCTTTTCAATTTTGTCCCCTTCAAGGGCGTCAGACTTAACTCTTGCTTTGACCTTGCGGTCAATCTCTTTAATTTTGGCAATCACCAAGTCAAGGTCTTTTAGCAGCTTTTTGAGTTCTCTCATTTTATTTTTTTACTAACCTTTCCATATGTTTTTATAGCTTTTTCCCCAATAAAATCTGTATTATTTTGATACTGTTGCCTCTTTGTTTATTCCTTTTTGTTTTCCCATCTACTACATTATCCCATCTTTTTACCCATTGTGTATATGTTTTACGCTCATCTCAATATGCGTCGTTTGCTTTGTGTTGGCATTGTTTCCTTGATTACCATATTATTTTTGGCGCTTGACATAGCCCCTTGTGAAAATATTAACAAAAATTTGGTGATCAGCTAAATTTGAATTAGAAAATTATAGGTTAATTTTTTTTAGATAAAGTTGTTACTGATCCAAATTCAAAACCTTAATGATAAACTTTAAGCCAATCAGGAGCCAAGTGATAAAGTGATTGTTGTGACATAAAGGGTCATTCAATAATTCTTTGATGCATGTGCGCTAATTAATATAATTGGCTGGATGTTTTGCCATTGTACGCCATTGCCGCTGTGGTGAGTTGTTGATGGACTAGTGCCCAATCAGCTGCTGGGTTAGCACTAGTCTACCAACAACTTGCCACAGCGGCAATGGTGTACAATGGCAAAACATCCAGCCAATCATATTAATTAGCGCACATGCACCAAAAAATTATTGAATGACCCTTTATGTCACAACAATCACTTTATCACTTGGCTCCTGATTGGCTTAAAGTTTATCATTAAGGTTTTGAATTTGGATCAGTAACAACTTTATCTAAAAAAGTTAACCTATAATTTTCTAATTCAAATTTAGCTGATCACCAAATTGTTGTTAATATTTTCACAAGGGGCTATGTTTGGGTGCTAAAAATAACTGTGTTTCAGGATCTAGATACACGCCATAGTAAATATATGATTTTATAGAAATAAGCTGAACATAAAGAATAAAACCAACTATAAACAAAGAGAACACAAACAATTGAAATTCAAAATAAAGATAATATAAATATAAATTTTCTGGGACCAGGGGCTTATTGAGGCAGGGAAGAGTGATGCCTAGTAGGCAGAATGGCGCAGGAAGGAGGACATAGAGGCGGTGCTGGCCTGGGGGGTCTGGGATTAGATGGGTTGGGTTTGCAGGCGGGGGGTGTTGGTGGCGGGAGTGAAGGCAGGAGGATTGTGCGTGATGGCCGCCATATACCGGTCATTGTACTCTTCATCAGTCATTGGCTGGATGGGCTGGTAGGTGGCTGTGGCAAAGGGTGGGAGGCGCTTATCCTTGCTGTGATTGGTTGCCCATATTCACATGGAAAACCATTTGTGCAAACAAGTCAGCCACCATTTGATGACCAAAGAGAAAATTGTGGTCAAGGACCCCAAGATAGAGGCCGTTGAAAGCCTGAGGGCGGTGCTCCTGTAGTGTATCTCCAATGTTGAAGAAGACAACATCAGCCAGATGGACGTCTGCATGGCCAGCAGGGTAGACTGAGGCTTGGTGCCCGCGTCTCTGGATGGCCTTGAGGGCAGTGGAGCTTCCCTCCATCTGGTGGCTCAAGAAAACCCAGTATTTGGAATTCGAGCCTTCCCAGGAGTTGAGCAATCCACCAAGGATGTGGCTGTATTAGTACTCATCAATGAAATCAGGGTTTGTCCAATAGTAGACAAAACCCTTGGCTGAAACAGCCAGAAATGCACCAATGAAAGTCCCCTTCTTGACCTGCTTCCTTCCATTCTTGGTGGCAGCTTTTCCTTGGGTGCCAAAATCATCAAAAGCTATGGATAGCTTATAGTAAGAGATGAACATGACATCATCTGACAGACTAGTCAGGCATCAGACCAGGGTGGATTCAATGGCGGGATCATACAGGGAATCCTCAGTGCCATCCCATTGGTTGCCGGCAAAATTGGTAAGAACCCATATAGAAGCCACCTTCCCATACATCCAGAGCTGCACCATGCGCTTGGAGACCCATATGTTATGGTGCACAAGCTGCTTCTGGACCTGGGTCAAGGGAAGCTTGAGGTCCCGCTGGAGGAGGTCAAGAATTATTGGGTAGGCCTCAGTTATCTGGGACTCCGTGGCCTTCTTTGGATTCTTGGCTGTCCCAATCAGATTCTTGGGTAAATTGAAACTGGGCAGCAATCTGATCCCAGGACAGACCCTTCAGGTTGAGTGCCACAATTTCCTGAAGAATTTGGGTGGTGATGATTTGTTGCTTGGGGCGCTGGGCCAGGGGAGCTGAAGCCTGATTGGCTGGGGGGAGCAGGTTGGCTGATGGCAGAAAGATGTTCCAAATCAGGATTGCCATCCTAATTGGTTAATTGACAGGCAGCTTGTGCAGAGATGGGTGTGGGAGCAGGGGCAGAGCTAGACACTAAGTGACTCTCAAACAAGTCAAAGCCATATGTGTCGGGGGACAGTAACAGGTCAGCTTCCTTGTTACCCACCTCAAAGGCTTGGGTGTAAACAGGTACCTCTACGTTCTGAGCCTCACCTCCATTGAAGCTGGCTTGGCTGCTGGCGCCGTTGAAGATGTTGTTATTAAAAACAATTGTAAAAAACCTAGGATAAAATCACTAAAAGTAGAAATTTTAAAATTTAATGAATTGTTTTTATTGTAATCTCAAGTCCATATTTGGAAGGTTCTCAAAGCCATTTCATACAAATCAGGAGCCATGAAAATGAATAAAATGCCTCTGTTCCTAAATTAGATAGCTGTTGATTGGTTGTAAAATTGATAGTTTTCTATTTTAGGCTGCTCATACTACACATCTTATGTGACTTTATTTTGTTTTGTGCCTGTGTAATCTTGCTTCTAGATTGCTCAAGTTTTGTTTCACTTTAGTTCTTCTGTCAGTGCCTCATATGAATCCTGCTTGGATTATAATATACTCCAGAATAGCATACATCCATTTCAGTTGTTGTGTCGGTTCATTTTGTTTGTGGTTTGAACTACACTGCTTGATGTTTGATATAATTTTTTATGATGGGCTAGTGAAATTTTGTTTTTGGTTTGAAAGTTCATTTATTAACCAAAAATATTTAAATTAATTGAATCCTGAATCTTGCGCGTCTTGGATTTTGTTTAAATCTGAAATCATTTTGTTTAAATCTGAAATTTTTTGCTTGTTGCCATAGCTTTTAAAACTACTGTAAATGCAGGATTGTCAAATCCTTGGTCCAAAATTTGAATTAATTTTGCAGGATGGCCTTTTTTTAATTAAATTAATATTTTTTGAGTATTTATTTGAATATTTGAAAATGCGGGAACTCATAGACACTTTGCAAAGTTCAAGTTGAACTGCATATTTCCAATGGACAAAATGAATCAACTGGAATCAGATTGAAGCGTTCAAATCCATCAGCCATTTTCATTAAGTTTATTATGTTTTTTGAAATTTTGGGATTGTCAAATCCAAGAACCAAGTTTCAAATCACTTTTGAATGCCACTAGTAAACTCAGATATTAATTGCAGGAACTGGAATCCAAATTTAATGTACAGTAAGCACACTAGGAAACACCAACCCAAATCAAGAAGCTCCACCACAACTAAAATCAAACTAAAAATTCAATCTCAATAACCATGTTTAGACAAAAAAAGTGATTAAACTTTAAAATCATTCAAATCTGGAAAGTACTGTAAATTCAGAACCTGAACGTAAAAATGCAGGATTGTCAAATCATTGGTCCAAATTTTGAATCACTTTTGCGGGCAACTCAGCTGAGTGAAAAATAAAATATTTAATAAAATCAACCATTTATTTTGATTTTTTTTGGTTTATTTAAATTGGCAAATTTCAAATCTCTTGAGCAGATAACTCAACTAACAAAAGACAAAACTCAGCAAACAAATGAGGGATACATGAATCAGAAATGTGGGATTCTAATGTACGGTCTGAGATTTCCTGTATTTCAATTGAATCATGGACATCATGTAAAAATTAAAAAATCTGAAATTGCAGGATTGTCAAATCCAAGAACCAAATTTCAAATCATTATTGCAAGGAATTTGAAATAAATATAATTTATTGGTGTCTCAAAAAGGATGCTAAAGGATATAGGGTGGATTTGTGCTAATTCTTTTAGGAATCATAGACATTCTCAAAAATCACCCTATTCCATTTTAGGATGGCTAAAATTTAGATGCTTGATTACAGTAGATTTCAGAAGACGCTAATAATAAAGTAGAATTATATATTACAATCAATCTTATCATGTTTTCTTTCCTTTGGTGTGTTGATAATGTGTTTGCAATTAATTGGACAGCTTCACCTCCAGTTGCCTTGACGACTGGAGGTGAAGCTGTCCAATTAATTGCAAACACATTATCAACACACCAAAGGAAAGACAACATGATAAGATTGATTGTAATATATAATTCTACTTTATTATTAGCGTCTTCTGAAATCTACTGTAATCAAGTATTCTTAGTAGCAATACATGAATACATAGTTAGTAAACTGATGGTTTATCTTTTCCTCTCCTTTCTTCCTTGAAAAGAAGTTTGTTTGGCCCCTGGCGTAGCCAGAGGCCAAAAAACTTTTAAAAAATGTCTGCGTCATCAGGAGGATAGCTCATATATCATTATATGGTTTTATGGTTGCTATTTTAGTGATTTAAAGTGCAGAATATTACATCATTTCCAGTTTAGATAATTTTTCATTTCACTTAATTTTATGTCTAAACATGGGTGTTTAGATTGGATTTTTCATTTGATTTTATCCAGAGTGGAGCTTCTTGATTTGGGTTGATTTGTCCTAGTTACTTACTGTACATTCAATTTGGATTTGGGTTCCTGCAATTATTATTTGAGTTTACTAGTGGCATTCAAAAGTGATTTGAAATTTGGTTCTTGGATTTGACAATCCCGCAATTTCAAAAAACAGTAAACTTAATGAAAATGGTTGATGGATTTGAATGCTTCAAAACTGATTCCAGTTAATTCATTTCGTCCATTGGAGATATGCAGTTCATCTTGAACTTTGCAAAGTGTCTAGGAGTTCCCGCATTTTTAAAAATTCAAATAAATACTCAAAAAAATCAATTTAATTAAAAAAGGCTATCCCGTAAAAGTGATTCAAAATTTGGACTAAGGATTTGACAATCCCGCATTTTTATGTTCAGGTTCTGAATTTACAGTATACAATATTAATCACTTCAAATCACAGATATAAAAATTCTGTTACTATTCAAGGATAGCTCAAGAGAAAATAACTACCCACAACTAAACCAGTAACTCCAAATAAATACATATTTAATCTAAAATATATATTTTTATTTTATTTTTATGGACCGTCAATTGCATTCCCAACTCGCTCCTGCACCAGCCCGCGGGGCAGCCTGTCAACAAGGGCGTCCCAGAGGGTCCAAGAACAGACCCAGAACACAACTCAAGGGGAGTCATGCCAATACACAGGCCTCCTAAGGTGTCAGCGCCAGCCAACCACCTCCTGCATCCCAAGCCAGAACTACCAGCTTGAATCCCAGGCAGAAGCCACTCTCAAGGCCTACCACAAAAGTCTCCTACACCAGGGTCACTGGGAACACTGAGGTTACTTACATCTCCACCGTTTACCCAGTTGTCACCTGGCCCGGCACTCTTGACCCAAGAGTTTCCACTTCCTGCCCCCGCGTCTTTGACACCACTTACAAGCCATTGGCAGCCACTGTTGAGCCATCTGCGCCTATTGTGTATTCAACCATTGACTGTAAAGCCCCATAAAATGAGGGAGTATTTTAGCTAGGTAAGGCACCAAGTTGGAGACTTGGAACCCCGTGATTGCCGTCAAGATGGGATAGACCGTCATCATCCATCTAAAGACTTTGGCATGTACATTAAGTTATCCAAAATTACCGGCAAAGTACGTAAGCACGTAGAAGAAAAAGGAATAGATTGCTATGTGCTGGGTGGAGCGGAGCAACACCAGCGTGGGCCAGGAGTATGTCTTGGAGGAGTTGAGCTGCGCTGGCTCCTTGTAGAAATACTCGTTGGGCAGTTTGTTGTAAGGCCCATGCTGGTGAGAGTGTTGGTGGCCCAAATCCCAAGGCAGGCTATGAGGACAGCAGAGAAGATTAAGTGGTTCATCTTCAGTTCCTGGGAAAGGGCAGACAAAGCTTAGTGTCTTAACTTTCTGTAGTGTAAAAGTTTTCTTGGGTATTGATTTATGTGATACTATTGAGGGGTAATTTCACTCAATGATAGCACAAACTACCATCAAGTGATTGAGATTTATTATATACTGTCATCCTTAGTGGGGCATGAATAGTACAAAGCATTGGACAGGGGACCCCAAACACTTGGTGTTGTCTGGAATTCCCTTTTAAGAGTGGAATGGGAGTGGTTTTGCAAGCAATGAATTGTTATCCTTGGCATGGCATGGAATTGGAGCATCTTCAGGCACAGTAATGCATTTCAATTCAGCTTTTGCAGTTGATGCATTATTTGTAATGCTGGACTGCTTGTCAACCCCCTCCAGATTTGATAGATTCCAAATTTGGGCAGCATTTCCCCCTCTATTTGGGTTTGTGGAAATTGCCTTTTTGGGTTCTTCTTTTGGCAATTTCCCCATTTGGCGGGTGGGGTGGGGGACTGGCTGGAGGGCGGGCGGCCTGCGGCCGGCCGCGCGGATGGGGTATAAAACCTGTCCAAATTAAAAAATTTATTTTTAATTCCTGTTTCAAAGCCTCGGCTTTCCGCAGCAGCTTCCCCAATAAGGGGGAACTGCTGCCTTTTTTGTCTTGTTTGTTATACTGCAGTGTGCTCAGAACAACTTTGTGAACGCCAGTGTTGTCAGGAATATTCCTGACATTGACAGCGCCACTGCAAGCAAGCGTAACCCCACCTTCTACACAAAGGTCCCTGTTCCCTGTGTTGAGCCTGGTAGCTAGGATGCTGTGGTACCTGCCAAGGGCCAGCGTTGGTTGACAGATAGTGAGTGAGAAGCTCTCCTCAACTGCTTGAACAAGGGAATGGCAGTTTGGGATATTGTGTCCCAATTTGGTGGCACAGACAGATACATTGCAAACATCAACACCAAGTATGGCAATACCAGGTAAATTGGCAAATCCATCAAGGCAAAAAGACAGCACAAACTCCTTCAGCCTGTTCATATTGATGTAATCAAGCAGTGAGTAGCCAAGGATTGCCACCTGGACACACTTGCTGTCCAATAAATGCTTGCCACGAAGTTCGGGCTTTCTGTTTCTAAAACCCTTGTTTACAAAGCAATGGTTGATTTGGGCTTCTTGTAGAAGGTGCTTGGAGTTTCTCTGTACAATAGGAACAGTGAAAAGACCATCAAGGATCAACACATTTATGCCAAGACATATCTGGCACTAAAGGAGACTGGCAACATACAGTTCTTCTATATTGACAAATTGTTGTTTTCCTCCTCACTCAGGTCTAGGCATGGGTGGGTTGAGAAGGGGTCCAAGGACAGCATAGCCCATTGTGCAGCTGTCTGTTCCCAGACCTATTCCATGGTTGCGCTTCTTGGTCCTCACAGGTTGGACCAATACCAAATGATTAAGGGCTCCCATAACAGCGGGACCGTTCTCAATTTTTTCCGAGCTGTCAAGGAGTACCTGCGGAAGAATTACAGCAGCACAACAAACATTGTTGTGCTTGATAATGTTGGGCTCCACAAAGTGGATCTGGTTATGTCCAAATTCCCTCCATTGACAAAAACAGCCACACCTCCAGCCACCAACTTACCAATTGTCCAATGAGACTTCTCTTCCTCCTGCCATATTCCCCATTCCTGAATCCAATTGAGGAGGTGTTTGGTTGGATCAAGAATAAGGTGAAACAAGGCCTTCCTCAGGACACCAAGGATCTCTTCAATATTCTTGAGATTAGCAAATTTGCGATGCCACCCAATGTGGTAGCTGCTTTCTATGAGCACTCAGAATCCTTCCTTCCAAAAGTCCTGGCCTCCAAGCCAATCAGATAAATGGGCTCTCTGGGTTTAATTTGTTTTTATTTTTATTAGGTCTCAAAAATTATCATTTATATATAATAATGTGATGTTTGATTGTATTATAGACATATAAGAATACATAGAAAAGGCAAGTAAAATTAATTATAATAGGTATGAAGAATTTATTTTTATTATAATGCATTGAATATTATATTGACTGTTGCGCTAACAAATGAATAAATTAAAAAAGATAGAAATAGAATTATTTTATTTTATTTAAATAATTGTTAATTGTTGATGGTACTTTGGCTTTTTTAAGCCACAAATTGGACCTTGTATGTCATCATCTGATCCTTGTTATTTCAGTGCCACTATAGCCACATGACACAGAAACCAATGATTTTTATGTATTGCTTACTAATTAGTACCTAGGACATGGGTCAAGCATATCAAATATGTTTAACAAATCACATTACAAGGGAAAGGTAATTCAAGTTCTAAACAATCATTTGTTTAGAACAATAGTGGAGTGGGCCGCATGGTGCGGATAAATTCAATTCTTGATGTTTATCTATGTGATAAATAAACCCATATTCAATGAGCTAATAAATAAAATCATTTTTAACTTATTTTTAATATTTGATGTGGTTGCAACTTTAACCAATGGCTTGTAATATATTTAGATATATTAATATTATAATTTACATACTAAAAGTTAAAATTAAAATTAAAATATTAAGTAAAATTATAATTATAAATCTTAAAATTTAAATATTAAAGTTTAAATATTTGAAATTTAACTATTTTTATTAAATCATGATTTATTCTAATATTGAAATATTTGATATTAAAAACTTTAATATTGTAATATGTATTATTAAAAATTTAATATTAAATTTTAGATACTAAATATTTTTTATTTAAATATGTAATATTAAAACTTTTATAGTAAAATGTTAATAGTACATATTTCAGTATTAAAAAATTTAGTATTAAAATACAAAAAAAATTTGCAAGGGGAAAAAATTTATTGGGGGGATGCTAATTGCAAAGGGAATGTGATTATTCTGGGGAATTATACCCTGAAATTAAATTTCCAGCTAATGCATCTAATTGAATCCACATACTCTTCTGTACGTGGTGGACAACCCTGGATGTGATTGCTAGAGGGGTGGCGCCCTGTACCCTGGTGGTTGCTTATTGTTTGATAAAAGGCAAGCGGGTGAGCAAATCAACTAGTAGTTTTTTTTGGGGGGGCACATAGTACCCGTATAGTGTTGCCAATGCAAATGAATCATAGAGGACGTGCTAAACTGTCATGTATCCCTGTGGTGTTTTCTGGTGGTCAAGGGCTACACGGCAAATGTCCATTTGAATAGAAACATCCTCCAACTTTTTGATGTTGGTTTTTAATATGCAGTGGAGGAGGATTCCCAGGTATACCACAACGTGGATCCTTTGCAAGGTATACTTTTCAAAGAACATGCATAATTTTTTGAATTTTGGTACTAACCTATTAATTTAGGACGTTTGGTTGAACTTGAAGAGGGTTCTGGGGGCACCCAACTTGAATCAGCCCCCCAGGCCTCTGCAAATGAAATAAATAAAGGTTTAAAATTATTCACAAGGACTGCATCCCCAACTTTATTTGATAGTGCCTTAAAAACTTCATTAAAAATTGCAGATTTTAAATATTCATTTCCAATTTGAAAGTCAGTTTTTATTAAATTTTTTCATATTAGTTAATGTTTGTGAAGGGAAATTGTTGAATGCTTTTGTATATGTATTCATTGAAGTTCAGTTTGATATCCCCGCAAATTTCATTCATTTCTTTGATTTTGATAGTTGATCCTAGTTTGTATGCTTCCCTTATCCATGGCAAGCACCCTGTGGATGGTGAATATTCCCTATCTTGAGCTTTAATATTAAAAAAAGTATTCATATTATGTTGAATTATTTTATTTATTTGGTTTTTATTTATTTGCTTTACAGGGGCCACCAATGACTGGTAACCCCCGTAAAACCAACTTGGCTTATATGCCGCCACTTCCGCGACCTCATCCCCATTCCTGGTGATGACAAAAATAAATATAAGTAAAACATAAAAATACTTACTAATTGTTTCCCCTGTGGCCCCTCAGCCACAGGCGCCACTTTGGCAAACTTCATGAGTGTTGGATGCTCTTCATTAATTTTTCTAGGCTTAATTTTTCTTACTTTTCTTGCAACTTGTGCTTCTTCTTGGTTTTCATTTGATAAAGCTTCTGTATTTCTTGAGGCGCTTCTGCTTCTTGCTTGTATTTCATTTTCATCTGTTTTCATTTGGTTGGTTTCCTCTTCATTGGTGTTGATTTCCTTTTGAGTTTCTGTTCCTTCAATTAGTTTGATCTTATTGTTTTCTTTGGCCCCCTGCCAGAACTCCCACAAATTGTAGGCTGTGTTGTTGAACTTTAGACTTGATAAAATTGTTCCCTGTAGATTAAGTAATTTTTCTTTATTCTTTTCATCTATAATATTTCCCAACTTATCCAGAGCATCTTCTTTTGACTGTATCAGTGACTGGCCCTTATTACCCAGCTTTCCTATCACTATTTCCCTGATATTTCTTTCTATCTCAACAACCTTTTGCAGGTGTGCTTCTAATTTGTTGATTAAGTTATAGATTGTTGATATATTGTTTGAATTACATCAAAAAACCTGGTTTTTATAGTACTATCTTCAACGCATACATATTTTTCATCATCATTAATAAATGAAAGACAATAAACGTAAATATTGAATTAAAATATTGTAATTAGACGTCAACACTTGATATTTTGATATTATGTGCATAACTCAATGCATTTTTTAAGAAAATCCATTGTAAACTAGGCCTTTTTCATTATAATTTCTTGAAATGGACTGTGGTTATATTAGAGAGCCATTAACACTTAGTACAAATATTAATACATAGTGCATTTTACAGCCTGTATATTTACCTATTGGTAATAATTCTGTAAACTTTTCAGTTGGATTTTACGAGGTAATAATATTGTAATGTGTTAATAAATTACAGTTTACTGTCATTAATTGATTGATTTTCTTTGCTGTGGCAATTGTGCATTTTCTGATATTTCCGCACTAGTATTCAATTGGTTGGCTTCACATCCAATTTCACAGGCAATAGGAAAACAAGCCGCCACCCCAACCACATCTAGTCTTGGGGTGGCGGCTTGTTTTCCTATTGTCTGTGAAATTGGATGTGAAGCCAACCAATTGGATACTAGTGTGGAAATATCAGAAAATGCACAATTGCCACAGCAAAGAAAATCAACCAATTAATATTTATAAAAGTAATTTATTGACCCATTACATTATTATTACCTCGTAAAATCCAACTGAAAAGTTTACAGAATTATTACCAATAGGTAAATATACAGGCTGTAAAATGCACTATGTATCAATATTTGTACTAAGTGTTAATGGCTCTCTAATATAAACACAGTCCATTTCAATAATTTACAATGAAAAAGGCCAATTTTAAAATGAATTTTATTAAACAAAACACATTGAGTTAAGCACATAATATCAAAATATCAAGTGTTAACGTCTAATTGCAATATTTTAAACCAATATTTATGTTTTTTGTCAACAATTTATTAATGATGATGAAAAATATGTATGCTCATAATCTTAAGCAATTTGTAAAATCTACAACATTGTTTTAATTATGGGAAATGTTGATAATGTAAAAAGAAGGTATTATTAATTATGAATTGAAAGAGAGATATCAATTTTAATAAGTTATCACAAAGAAAAGATTTATTTACTAATCAAAGGATAGGAAGGGAAGGGAATGAGCAGAATGAACGTTGCCTTCATCTGCGCCTGTGAGAGGGGCGGCATCAGAGATAGTGGGGAGGGAATGGGTGGTGGTTTGGGAATCAGGTTTGGAAGGCAGGTGGCTTGATGGGGGGTTGGGGAGGCAGGGTTTGTTGACTGGAAAGGGGAAGCAAGAGCTGATAGCTTCAATTGCTCAAATTCTTCTTCTGTCACATATAATAGCTTGACAAAACAGATGGACTGGTGTGGGGGAGGAGGGGGTCCTTTCTGGACTTATCACTATCATTTGCATAGAAGATGATGAGATCAAATAAGTCATGGACAGACGCGGAAGGGAAAAGCTCATACCCCTTATCAATCTGGGTGCTAAGTTTGTTGTAGGTGGCAGGCTTCAAGCGCCTGAGGGCGGAACCAAATTGTAGAGACATACATCTGCAAGATGCATGTTGGCATAGTTGATGGGGTAGGACCAGCAGGTATGCCCTGCAGCCCTGATTTCTTGGGTAGCCCATTCCAACTGCTCCATCTCCGCACTCAGTACAACTGTGTGCACAGTGTTTTGTGTGGCCCACTCCTCCAGCATGACCTTGAGCTCCATCTGGTAGGCATACTCATCTGCAGTGTTCAATATTGCAAGTAATAATTGACGCCCAATGGGGAAACTGCCAATAAAACCCCAATAAAACAATACAAGATTGGGCTGCGCTTGTACACGTCAGACTGGATATGCATCTCTCCAAAGTCTTGGATACTTGCAGATATCTTAGCATACAACAGGAAGATTATGTCATTATGGGCCCTCATTGCCCTTCCTTTGATAAAATTAATAATAGTTGAATTGTAAGGGTCAGTGCCATCAAGCTTGGGCCACTGAGAACTTGATTGGACAAGATTCTAGCAGCAACCACAATTCTGTGCATCCACAAATTCACTGTTCTTTTGTTGGTGAATATGCTGTGGAGTCCCAACGGGAGACGTACCTGGACCAGGGGCATCCACAGGTCACGTTCCATAATGGCCATCATAAGGGGATGGGCTGTATCACCTTTGGTTGAAGTACGGGCACCAATCAGGGTCTTCTTGATAGGAGGCCACAGTTGGCGTGGGCTTGCAGGGTTGCAGCCACAGTGGACTTTGCAAACCCCATTGCAACTGCAATTTCCCCAAGGGATATAAGCTTCCCTTGCTTTTCAACCATTTCAAGAGCAATCTCTGGAGTGATTAGTTTTCTTCTGCGTCTTGCAGGCTGATTGGCTGGGGGAGGAATATGACCATCTTGTGAACTGGTCAATGCCATCTGATTGGCTGTTTTGGGGTCCTGGGCTCTCTGGGTGCCCCCATGGCTAAAATGGCTGGTTCCATATGTCATTGCTGATAAGGAATTTGGGTTAGCAGCTGCCTGTGTGTGATGGGCAAACAGGGCCATGCTTGAGGATGCAGGAGAAAGAACAGACTCCTGGGTGTGGCTTGCGGAGGGGCCTGCGGGTTGGGAGTGGCCATAGACAGAGGCTTCACTGTTAAGAGACCCAGTGTAGTCCTGCATAATTTTGTCAAGGCCAGGAAACAGCTTGTTGACTTGATTGTTATTGAAAGAAGACATAATAAAATTTTTATTATAATTTTAAACTCAAGAAGAGGAATTTATATTTTAGTCAATTTTATTGTATATATGTTAATTTTGTGAATAGTAGGATCTAAATTTTAGCTGTCCTAAATTGGAATAGGGTGATTTTTGAGAATGCCTATGATTCCTAAAAGAATCAGCACAAATCCACTCTAGATCCTTTGGCATCCTTTTTGAGACACCCATAAATTATATTTATTTCAAATTCCTTGCAATTATGATTTGAAACTTGGTTCTTGGATTTGAAAATCCTGCAATTTCAGATTTTTTAAGTTTTCCATGATGTCTATGATTTGTTTGAAATACAAGAAATCTCAAATTGTAAGTTAGAATCCCACATTTCTGATTCATGTATCCCTCATTTGTTTGCTGAGTTTTGTCTTTTGTTAGTTGAGTTATCTGCTCAAGAGATTCAAAATTTGCCAATTTAAATAAATCAAAAAAGTCAAATTAAATGTTTGATTTTATTTATATTTTATTTTTCACTCAGCTGAGTTGCTTGCAAAAGTGATTCAAAATTTGGACCAAGGATTTGACAATCCCGCATTTTTACGTTCAGGTTCTGAATTTACAGTATAGGTTTTTAACGGATTCCTATAATTATCTTACAGATAGTTCCTACCTTTTTATCATCTGAATCTAAACCCTAATGTGTTACAAACTTTAGTTTATAACCTTGCACCAGTATGGGCAAGACCTTACATGAGGAGGCTTTGGTGGAAGTAAAAGCTGTGTTTGAAGAATTGTATTCCAATTACTTTGCAAAAGAAGGGACCCCCGCTCAAGGAAATCAAATCTATGTGTGGGATTCTTGGAACCTGTTGATTGGATTTGACAAGATTTTACAACAAGCAAAAGCAATGGCCAATCAATAAATTGAGGCTTTAAGAGCAAGGGAGGAAAAGAGTGTTGAGATCATGGTTGTTGGCGGGATGACAATAAAGTGTTGTCCCATAAAATTGCCTCCCTGGAGGCAAAGCTCCTCAAAGCTTTGTCACAGAAAGGTAACGGCAATAATAGTCAAGGGCAAGATAAAGGTAAGTTTGACTGGTTGGACCTGGATCTGTTACAGGAGTGCCATATGATTCTAACTAACCAAAGAATGAAGCAAAAACTCCCAAAGAGATTGATGACATTGAGGTAATTATTGCTGCTACCAACCAGAGAATTCATCAGCAAGTCTTGAATGATGACAAGCAATGGGCAGTGCCAGCACTACCCAGACCTTTCCCTAAGATTTCAGAAAATGTGAAGGCTCCTGAGGTAGGTTTATCTGCTCTGGTGATACTAAAGACTAGTACTATAAATTTCCCTTGAGGATTTGCTTTGTAAAAGACTAAAATTTTGCCAGAAGCTGACTAAGGCTGTTGCTGTCCTTGTTCCACACCACAGAGAGAAACCTTTACTTTCCAGTAAAGGGGCTTCCAGGGCCAAAGGGGCCATCAATGGCGTGGAAACCTCTATGATCCTTGATGGCAGCACTTATAGCAATATCATTTCACTTCCCTTTCTGAAGATGCTCCCTAACATGATGATTGCCCCTCCAATACAGTATTTGTCATGGCCAACAGTTGCAAGAGCTTCAGCATGGGCACTGCAGTACACCTAGCACTGTGGCCTGTAACGTCTAGATGCCCATAGAGACAGCTATCTTCAACCATAAACAATATACACTTATTATTGACTGGAAGACCATGAGCATTTTGGAGTGACAACAAGATACACCACCAATTGTTGGACCGTGAAATGTAATGTCAAGGAATTCCCGCTTAGCATCTCTTTTAATAGTCCCAACACTGAGGAATTCTTATGTGAGCCTGTGGCCAGGAACTATACATGATAATCCTTGGTTGTCCCCAGACCAAAGAGTGCAGCTGGCTTCCGTTGTTGACAGGTTTTCTACATATATAGTAGAGAGCTCTGATGACCTTCCTGAGGCATCAGGGGTTGAGCACAAAATTGACACTGGAAATGCCCGCCTTATAGCCTTCAGATTCTATTGACTGTCCCATTCCAAGGAGACCTATGCAAAGTCTTAAATCCAGAGGCTCCTGAAATAAAGGCCACATTAAGCCTAGCAAGTCACCATGGTCCTTCCCCTTGGTGGTTGTTCCCAAGAAAGGGGGTAAATAGCAAATGTGTGTCAACTACATCCCCTTCAACAAGGTGACCATACACAACAACTACTCTCTACCTTGCATATATGACATTATTGTTATGTTTGGTGGTGCACTGTGGTTTTCTAACATTGATCTATTCAGTAACTTCCACCAGATTCTGGTCCGCCCTGAGGACCAACCCAAGACTGCATTTGTAACTAAGTGAGGCCAGTACAACAACACCTGGATGCCTTATGGTCTTAAAGGTGCACTGCAAACCTTTCAACAATAATAAACCAAATCTTCAAAAAATTGATTGAAAATTTTGTCACTGTGTACTTGGACAACATTATCATTTACTCAAAGTCTACAAGGAACACTTGACACACTTCTGTATCTGCCTTGACCACATCAAGGATACTAATCTTGGTGTCAATGCTGAGAAGACCATCCTAGCTGTGCAAGAGCTGAAACTCCTTGGCCACATTATTGATAACAAGGGCAAGCATCCTGACCCTGACAAGGTTACTGCTATATCTGCATGGCCCACCCCTACCGATGCCACCCAAGTCATGTCCTGTCCTTATTGGGCTTGGTTGGGTATTATCAGCAGTTTGTACCTAACTATAGTAATGTGGCTGCCCCGCTCTTTAATCTAATGTGCAAGAAATAATAGTTTAGTTGGGGGCCTGAGTAGGAGAATGTGTTTAGGCAACTGAAGGCTACTGTGTCATCTGATATGGTCCTTGTCTACCCTGACTTCACCAAGATTTTTCACATCTTTTCCAATGCATTTAAGGATGCGATTGGTGCTGTACTGTGCCAGAAATCTGATGGCGTGTTTTAACCTATTGAATTAATGTCAAAGAAGTTCCTTAAATCTGAGTACAACTATGGCATCTATGACAAGGAGGTTTTGGCAGTTGTTTGTGCCCTCAAGAAATTCTGCTATTACACCCTGGGTTACCCATTTACCATCCACACTGATAATCTTTCTGTATAGTTTATTGATGATAACCTGAGCACAAATAGTAGGTGTATTTTCTGGTTCCTTGATTTACTTGAGTACAACTTTGACATTAAGCACATACCTGAAAAGGAAAACATTGTTGCTGATAGACTATCCTGGCAGTTCTTTCTCCTATCTGAGATTGCTTCTTATGAGAACAACCTCCAGCAATTCAGGGAGTTGGCACTCAGCAAGGTCACACCTCAATCACTTGCTGAAGTCAAGCAGTACATCCAAGTCTGCACCAACTTTACCATGATCAATAATTCAATTTTTTTTAAAAAATGGATGGTAGCCTTTAGCTGGTACCCAAGATTGCTGACAGAGCTGCAATACTCAAAGAAGCTCATGAGGGTGCAGGCCACTTTGGCAGGGACGCCACATTGGAGAGACTCAAGGCTACCTACTGATGACCTGGAATGTATGTAGACACAGTGAATCATCTGCTTAGATGCAAAATCTTTCAGCGCTTCAGCAAGAATGCAGCCCATTCCAAGCCAATTATACCCATTGTGGTGTCTAATATCTTTGAATTATGGGGCATTGATTTCCTGGGACCCCTACCACTTTTCAAACATGGGAATAAGAACATCCTAGTGGCCACAGAGTACTACTCCTGTTGGCCAGTGGCCATTGCCTGTCCAGCTAACTCTGCCCTAACTGCCATTGAGTTCATCTACAAGGAGATAATTACCCAGTTTGGCCCACCCACAACTCTACTCTCTGATCAAGGATCACATTTCCGAAACCAACTAATTGCTGACCTTATGAAGAAAGTTAATGTCACCAAAAAAATTGCTACTGCCTACAACCCCCACTGCAATGGACTGACAGAGAGGTTTAACAAGACTTTGGTTGAAGCCCTGGAGAAATGCACAAAGTATCAACCATTTCTATGGGGGATGTCCTACCTGCTGCCCTATAAAACTACAGCGCCAAAGTACATGCAGTAACCAAAGTCACCCCATTTAAGGTCATCTACAGATTCAACCCATCTACAGTCAAGAAGCCCCTACTGGCTAACTACCTCTCAGCTTGCAAGCACAGAGATAACATAAAGACCAAGGCTAAGGCAAACATAGTAGCTAGAGCCCTTAAGGTCAAAGAAGCCCAAGAAAAGATCCCACACTGCCTCCCAATCTTCAAGGTTGGCCAATTAGTCCTCAAGATGAAAACCAAGCTTGGCAACTCTCATTCCATCAAGCTCAAGACTAAGTAGTTGGGTCTGTTCCAAATCTACTATGCAAGATCCAATTTAATTACTACGTCAAAGACAGCAAAGATGTCTACTTCTTCTAACCAGTCAATAGAAGCCGCCTTAAACTCTACCACACTTAGTTTAGTAGGGGAGTATGATAGTGTAAATGTTGAATTTGGTGAATTCAACCAAATTGGTTAACGCTATTAAACCACTATAAAGATGGATTTTATCAAATTAAATACACTGTTCTTTATTCCTTACATTATTTTTGGGGTTTTCTGTAGTTCACCACTACACTGGTGTTAATGTTACTGATGGTTTGACTGTACCTCTTCTCCTGTTGGCTGAAAATAAGATATTTGTAAATTATCATTATACTAACTTAAACCTCCACTCATAATAAGATATAATTATTGTTATGAGGTCATTGGATTCACACTTATTTATCTGCAAAGTGTAAATAAGTGAATCCTTTAAACACTCAAATCCATCCCTTTACTGTTGTAGTGATGAACTACAGAAAAACCCAAAAAATGATTGTAAAGGAATAAAGAACAGTGTATTTAATTTGATAAAATCCATCTTTATAGTGGTTGAATAGCGTTAACCAATTTGGTTGAATTCACCAAATTCAAAATTAACACTATCATACTCCCCTACTAAACTAAGTGTGGTAGAGTTTAAGGCGGCTTCTATTGACTGATTAGAAGAAGTAGACATCTTTGCTGTCTTTGACGTAGTAATTAAATTGGATCTTGCATGGTAGATTTGGAACAGACCCAACTACTTAGTCTTGAGCTTGATGGAATGAGAGTTGCCAAGCTTGGTTTTCATCTTGAGGACTAATTGGCTAACCTTGAAGATTGGGAGGCAGTGTGGGATCTTTTCTTGGGCTTCTTTGACCTTAAGGGCTCTAGCTACTATGTTTGCCTTAGCCTTGGTCTTTATGTTATCTCTGTGCTTGCAAGCTGAGAGGTAGTTAGCCAGTAGGGGCTTCTTGACTGTAGATGGGTTGAATCTGTAGATGACCTTAAATGGGGTGACTTTGGTTACTGCATGTACTTTGGTGCGGTAGTTTTATAGGGCAGCAGGTAGGACATCCCCCATAGAAATGGTTGATACTTTGTGCATTTCTCCAGGGCTTCAACCAAAGTATTGTTAAACCTCTCTGTCAGTCCATTGCAGTGGGGGTTGTAGGCAGTAGAAATTTTTTTGGTGACATAAAATTTCTTCATAAGGTCAGCAATTAGTTGGTTTCAGAAATGTGATCCTTGGTCAGAGAGTAGAGTTGTGGGTGGGCCAAACTGGGTGATTATCTCCTTGTAGATGAACTCAATGGCAGTTAGGGCAGAGTTAGCTGGACAGGCAATGGCCACTGGCCAACAGGAGTAGTACTCTGTGGCCACTAGGATGTTCTTATTCCCATGTTTGAAAAGTGGTAGGGGTCCCAGGAAATCAATGCCCCATAATTCAAAGATATTAGACACCACAATGGGTATAATTGGCTTGGAATGGGCTGCATTCTTGCTGAAGCGCTGAAAGATTTTGCATCTAAGCAGATGATTCACTGTATCTACATACATTCCAGGTCATCAGTAGGTAGCCTTGAGTCTCTCCAATGTGGCGTCCCTGCCAAAGTGGCCTGCACCCTCATGAGCTTCTTTGAGTATTGCAGCTCTGTCAGCAATCTTGGGTACCAGCTAAAGGCTACCATCCATTTTTTAAAAAAAATTGAATTATTGATCATGGTAAAGTTGGTGCAGTCTTGGATGTACTGCTTGACTTCAGCAAGTGATTGAGATGTGACCTTGCTGAGTGCCAACTCCCTGAATTGCTGGAGGTTGTTCTCATAGGAACAATCTCAGATAGAAGAGAGAACTGCCAGGATAGTCTATCAGCAACAATGCTTTCCTTTTCAGGTACATGCTTAATTTCAAAGTTGTACTCAAGTAAATCAAGGAACCAGAAAATACACCTACTATTTGTGCTCAGGTTATCATCAATAAACTATACAGAAAGATTATCAGTGTGGATGGTAAATGGGTAACCCAGGGTGTAATAGCAGAATTTCTTGAGGGCACAAACCACTGCCAAAACCTCCTTGTTATAGATGCCATAGTTGTACTCAGATTTAATGAACTTCTTTGACATTAATTCAATAGGTCAAAACACGCCATCAGATTTCTGGCACAGTACAGCACCAATCGCATCCTTAAATGCATTGGAAAAGATGTGAAAAATCTTGGTGAAGTCAGGGTAGACAAGAACCATATCAGATGACACAGTAGCCTTCAGTAGCCTTCAGTTGCCTAAACACATTCTCCTACTCAGCCCCCCAACTAAACTATTATTTCTTGCACATTAGATTAAAGAGCGGGGCAGCCACATTACTATAGTTAGGTACAAACTGCTGATAATACCCAACCAAGCCCAATAAGGACAGGACATGACTTGGGTGGCATCGGTAGGGGTGGGCCATGCAGATATAGCAGTAACCTTGTCAGGGTCAGGATGCTTGCCCTTGTTATCAATAATGTGGCCAAGGAGTTTCAGCTCTTGCACAGCTAGGATGGTCTTCTCAGCATTGACACCAAGATTAGTATCCTTGATGTGGTCAAGGCAGATACAGAGGTGTGTCAAGTGTTCCTTGTAGACTTTGAGTAAATGATAATGTTGTCCAAGTACACAGTGACAAAATCTTCAATCAATTTTTTGAAGATTTGGTTTATTATTGTTGAAAGGTTTGCAGTGCACCTTTAAGACCATAAGGCATCCAGGTGTTGTTGTACTGGCCTCACTTAGTTACAAATGCAGTCTTGGGTTGGTCCTCAGGGCGGACCAGAATCTGGTGGAAGTTACTGAATAGATCAATGTTAGAAAACCACAGTGCACCACCAAACATAACAATAATGTCATATATGCAAGGTAGAGAGTAGTTGTTGTGTATGGTCACCTTGTTGAAGGGGATGTAGTTGACACACATTTGCTATTTACCCCCTTTCTTGGGAACAACCACCAAGGGGAAGGACCATGGTGACTTGCTAGGCTTAATGTGGCCTTTATTTCAGGAGCCTCTGGATTTAAGACTTTGCATAGGTCTCCTTGGAATGGGACAGTCAATAGAATCTGAAGGCTATAAGGCGGGCATTTCCAGTGTCAATTTTGTGCTCAACCCCTGATGCCTCAGGAAGGTCATCAGAGCTCTCTACTATATATGTAGAAAACCTGTCAACAACGGAAGCCAGCTGCACTCTTTGGTCTGGGGACAACCAAGGATTATCATGTATAGTTCCTGGCCACAGGCTCACATAAGAATTCCTCAGTGTTGGGACTATTAAAAGAGATGCTAAGCGGGAATTCCTTGACATTACATTTCACGGTCCAACAATTGGTGGTGTATCTTGTTGTCACTCCAAAATGCTCATGGTCTTCCAGTCAATAATAAGTGTATATTGTTTATGGTTGAAGATAGCTGTCTCTATGGGCATCTAGACTTTACAGGCCACAGTGCTAGGTGTACTGCAGTGCCCATGCTGAAGCTCTTGCAACTGTTGGCCATGACAAATACTGTATTGGAGGGGCAATCATCATGTTAGGGAGCATCTTCAGAAAGGGAAGTGAAATGATATTGCTATAAGCGCTGCCATCAAGGATCATAGAGGTTTCTACGCCTTTGACGGTCCCTTTGGCCCTGGGAGCCCCTTTAACAGAAAGTAAGAGTTCCTTTCTGTGGTGTGGGACAAGGGAGCAACAGCTTTAGTCAACTTCTGGTAAAAGTTTGGACTTTTTCAAAGCAAATCCTCAAGGGAAATTTATAGTACTAGTCTTTTGGTATCACTGGAGCAGATAAACCTACCTCAGGAGCCTTCACATTTTCTGAAACCTTAGGGCAAGGTCTGGGTAGTGCTGGCACTGCCCATTGCTTGTTGCCATCCAAGACTTGCTGTTTACTCTCTGATTGAGAGCAGCAATACTTGCCTCAATTTCAGCAATCTCTCTGGGAGTGTTTTTTTCATCCATTGGTTTGTTAGAATTGTTAGGCACTTCTGAGAGGGTATCAGTTTCCATAGGTGAATTCAGATAGCCAAATTTTTTATCATTGGGAGGATGGGCATTTGGCATGCTCTCTGTTTCCATTGGTTCATTGACAAAATTTTCAGGGCCTATTTGGGCTTCTAAATTTGTAATGTGGTTATTACAGTTTGGATTTAGATTATTTAATGCACCCATTTTGATCAGGACATTTAAAGTTTCCAGAAGGGTTTGAATTTGAGCTCCCTGAGTTAAACTTGGCATGATGAGCTGATTCAGAAACATTGGCAATTTTAAAATTGGTATTTATGTTATCTGCATTGAGTTTGAAATAAAAAATTATTAAATTCAAACTCATTGGATTCAGTCAATAAAGCTACATTGGCTATATCCGAGTTGATTTCAAAAAATTCTCAATTGAACTCTGTTCTTAAATCTGAACAGCTTTGATAAACATTGTTTTCCTGCTTAAGGTAAGCAGAATTAGCATCATTACTATTAATAGAACTAGTTTTAGGAGCACATCCTGAGAGGCCATTGTTGCAGTTGTCTAATTGGTTGACGTTGCACCAGCTGCTAGCAACAGAAGGTAAGCCACTATGGCTATTAATAATATCATATAGGTTGCTGTCTGCATTGGGAAAGTCAAAAGCTGTGGTTGCATTGCCATCAGCCATCTCATAGGCTCTTGTTGAGGAAGCAAAGGCCCTGCTTGCACACAGGTACTCTGATTAATTGCTGGGGCCAACCAAAGGTGAGTCATGAATTTTACCACTAATATTTTTTAGGTTGGGTTCAAAATTTAGGGGCTCTTGGTAAGGAACACCAGAAGTGTGAGGCCTTTCATTGGCTGCACTAGTAGCAGCATGATTAGCACTGCTGCATGCAACCTCTGATTGGTTAGCCTCAGTATTCTGTGATGAATGGGCCTCAGGGGCATTGATTTCTTGCAGGAGAAAATCAGAAGGGCCTGGGCTTCTTGGCAGTGTGTTTGACGTGGTCTCCACAACAACCATGTTATAGCGGGCTGCATTGTCAGCAAGAGCAGGGTTGTCAAAGTCAAGTAGTTTCTCCAAGGGAGTGAATGAATTTGGGTGCTCCAGATTCCAGCAGCTGTTGTGTAAGTACAGGCAGGGTGATAATGGGGAGCTGGAGGGTTTGTCAAAGTGGTTTTGGGTGCTGAAGAGGTTTACAGAAGCAGAGATGGGTAAATCCCAAAGAGGATGCATACTAAAATGCTCAGTTGATGGTGCAGCTTTCCTATTAGTACGCTTTATGGGTGGTGGGATATGCTCATGATCTGAGGATGACCCACAACAGCAAACTTTTCTGGGGTTGATTAATTTGAAGGGAAAATGGGGCCCATTTGGATCAACATTATAATCAGAATTGGATTTTTTATTCATTGCTTGGGGGGTAGCAGAAGAGGATAAGGCACGTTTTCTGCAGCAAATGCCTGTTCAGCTATCATGATGTTTAGCAGGCCTTTCCCAGGATCAGGTCAATGGCAGTGAGGGCAGTGGAAATTAGAGTGGTCAGACTGCTTGCAGATAGAACAGGGGCTGGTGCATGTCTTGGAAACATGACCAACCTCACTAAAATTGTAGAAAGTGAGGTTGGCGCTAGAGCAGGGTGCACAGGGGCCACAGTCTTGAGCAAGGTACAAAGATTAAAACTTGTTTCTCAACTCCTTGAAATTGGCTTCCATAGTTTCTGCAAGAGCAGCCTCTCTCTTTGACTTCATCTTAGACGTAAAAGGATTCCAAATGCTGGAGGCCCAGGTGTCTTTGTTTAATTTGCAGCCAATGTATTTATTGTATTGCTTCTGTACAATACAGAATGCTTTATCCAAGGTGCTAGGTTTCTTTTTGCAGATACGTGCAGCATAAGGGGATGAAAGAGCATTCTCAAATGTAGTTATCCCTATAAGCTTATGAATTGTTTCAATAGCTGCAGCGTAATTAGTGCTGGAAGTAGACTTGAAATGCTGAGAGAGGACAGCATTAGCTGCATCCTGAAACGCAACAATGAAGTCTTTGCATGAAAATGAACTGAGTAATTTAACTTTGTTGAGACAGTGGCGTGCATCATGTTTGTGGCCAACAAACCACATACATGCCTTCTAGTTCCAGCCCTTGCAGTTGGAGAAGGTGAGGTCTTGGTGCCAAAGACGGGCCTTGTCATGCAAGAAGGACCCCACCTCCTTCAACTGGGCGGCATTGGATAACCCAAAGTCTACACAGTAATCCTCAAAGGAGAAGATCCAAGCTTTATAACATTACCCCCTAAAGTGCACCACATTCTGAGCAGTCCAAAACTTAATGAAAGAGGGTGGCTCATAATAGGATACCAAAAGCAGGTTCCCATAGGGAGGTTTAGCAGCAGATAAAGAAGGATCAGCCTTGGTAGGCTTAGAAACAACAGAGGGGGGTGCCATCACAGCCAGCACAAACAACAACAAGTAACAGAAAAATCCAAGTAGTTGAAAAGGTGTGACCTCCAAAATTTGTGTGGTGAACTACAGAAAAACCCAAAAATGAATGTAAGGGAATAAAGAACAGTTTATTTCTTTTGATCAAATCCACGTTTATAGTGGGTTTATAGTGTTAACTTATTCAAGCAAATTCATCAAATTTGCTGTTAACACTATCACACTGTAGGACTGTGACAGATTGAAAATGTAGCATTAAAGTAGTTACCTTAATCAGTGTGTCTCATCTGTCGTGTTTCCAGATTTTGGAATCCACTTACCTAGGAGAATCCAAAATTTAAATTTAAAAAACAGTATCAGATGAATTTTCTTTTTCTGGATGAGCCATAGTTTATATATAAATTTTTAATAAAAAAATCATTTTTTGAAAAAATTGAATTCAAATTCATATTTTTAAAATTTTAAAGAGAAAAATACAGTAGTTTTAAAAGCTATGGTGACAACCAAAAATACCTCTGATTTAAAAAAAATGATTTCAGATTTAAGCAAAATCCAAATTTCAGGTTAAAATATACACTCTGTTAACAGGGTTTATTGGCGTTAATGGGTAAAATGAGTCAACACAGCAACAAAGGGCTCACGCACAAAGCAAAACTATTCAAAATACATTCCAAAATACATTGATTCACAAACAAAATGATGTGAGTTGACTTTTGGTGTACAGATGTTTACTATGTGAATTGGTGACAAAATACACCCAAGCAAGGTGAGTCAAAACTCAAACCAAAAACAAAACACAATAGCAACTCACTATGTAAACAAAATCACTCACTCAGTGTGTGTAATGGATTGTAATCATGAATGATACCAAGGTATCTAAAATAAAACACAAGATCTGAAATATAATTTTTAAAAATATTGTGTTGGGTGTTTGAATTTGGCAGTAAAATCTAGGAAATGGGTGGATTTTTTTGAGTATTCTAAAATGGGCGTTGTAAAACCAAAAACAACTAATTAAGAAATAAAAAATCTATAATTGGGATATTGGGTGGGAAAAACTCTAAGTAAATATCCATATTTAGATAAAAGCAAAAATTAAAATTAGGGAGTAACTTAATTGAAATTTATTTAATATTTTATTAAATTTTAAAATGGAAGAAACACAACACCAGAGTACTAAAGCACCTGTTGTGCACCGCAGTTGCATTTGCCCCCTTGGGTCAAAGAATAGAGTTAGTGCAATCCAAGTGCCTACTCAAGGAGGAGACAAGAGAGGAGAGTTCCATAGTGATGCTGCACTGACACAGCCGGTTCAAGGAGCACAAGCTGCTAGGGTGCAGAGCATCAACCCTTGGGTCCCCAAGCTGACCCAGAAGCCCACCAAGGTCACCACCACAAAGAAAGTTAGAAACAAGGAGGTAGAACTTACTTTGTATGTGTTTGACGTTGTGTACCGGCAAGAGTTGGTCCCGTCAGCCATGCTGGAGAAGGTGAAGCCTGTTCTTGATACTAGCTACAAGCCCTACGTCAGTGATGGCAATCAGGAAGAGGAAAAGGAGCCTGAGTTCTTCAGAAATGATGAGGGATAGTTAGTGTTGAAGAAAGTTGCTGTGTTTTACACCAAGGTGCCCATGCCCTGTGTTGTGTCCAATGCCAACAAGTCAATCCCTGCCGCTAAAAAGCCCGCTCAGAAGCGCATCCCTGACATTAAACACATCATCCTGCTTAAGCTAATGCGTGAATTGGGCAATTACAAGGCAGCTGCAGCCCTTGTTGGAGTGGATCCCAAGTACACCTCCAAGACCTTCAACAAGTTCATTAACACGGGTCAAGTCCTTGTTGCGGAGAAATCCATGTGCGTTTCCACCATGCTCACCAAGGAGCACAAATGGACAATCAACCAGTGGATCACCCAAGACTGCCATCTTAAACTGGCAAATATACAGGCAATGGTCAAGTCCACTTTTGGGGTTGAGGCTTCCATTTCCTTTTACTACCATCTGCTGAAGAAGATGCGCTTTTCTTGGAAAAAGCTTGGGATATCTCTGTACAATTGGAATATCCCAACCAACATTGAGACCCAGAAAAACTATGCAGAGGCTTAAATTTCCCTCAAAGCCAAGGGATGGTCAAATTTTACTATGTTGACAAATCAGCATTTGCCTTATCTATGTGCAATGCATATGGCTATGTCCCCAAAGGCTTAAATGATAGGATGGCTTGGCGTGCTGCAGTCCGCGCCACAGACTATTCAATGGTGGCTCTCCTCAGTCCAAAGGGGGTTGAGCTATACCAAATGATTTTGGGATCTCACAATAGCCAGACCTTCCTATCATTTCTCCAGTTGGTCCAGGAGCACCTGAGGCGCACAAGCCCTGGCTTCATCAATGTCATTGTGTTGGACAACGTTGGTCTCCACAAAGTGGCTGATATTCTTGAGGAATTCCCAATGATTGACACCAGCATTGCTGTGGCCCCCCAGCAATTGGCCATGGCTTATACGCGCCTTCTCTTCCTCTCAGCCTATTTACTCTTCCTAAATCCCATTGAGGAAGTTTTTCGGGTGGCTCAAGTGAGTTGTCAAGCAAGGAACCCCAACTGGGACAGAGGACCTTTTTGATTTGCTGCAGGCCGGGATCCATACCCTCCCAGCTGAGACCATGGCCAAATTCTATGGCCACTCTGACTTGTTCATCCCCGCTTGCCTTGCCAAATAGCCAATCAATTAAAGGCTTAGCTTGTCCAACTTTTTTATATTCTCTAATTTACTATTCAAGATTTATTAATTATCATTTTATATTTAGATGTTTCCAAGCCCACAATCACATTCAGCAGGACCATCAATGAAGATTAGTAATTTATTTATTTATTTATTTATAATCATTTTTTATTGTGTCATCTAAGGGTATCCCAAATGCTTGATACTGGATTAAGCAAACACATTAATATCACTTTTGGCAAATAAATATAAAAATCAAATTAAAAAAGTTAAATGTAATGTATACAAATTAGAAGTAGATTTTATTGACATATATTACTATGCTTTTATTAAGATCTTCTCTAGGATATATTTTGCAAATCTTGTTTTCTAAAATAAGAATTAGAAAATTTTATTATAATAAAAATAATATGAATTGTAATGAAATTGATTGGAAGAGAGAATTTATTAAGAACACCTGTAGTGAGTTCTTCTGTATGTACCCACCCCGCAATGGAGGTGGTGCACAACCTCCACCGTCACACCATGGACGGTGGATAAACCCTGGTAAAATACTCCCACCTGCTGGTGAATGAGCGTAGGGTCAGGTGCAAATGAAGGAGCAGCTTCTCTGGTGGGGCTGCAAACCCGTAGATACTGGCCAGGACCAGGGCGTCCTGGATGACATGATCCACTGAGTCATACCCAGGGGGCCTTCTTCCCGTCCAGGGAGAGCCTGACCTTGTCAATTCCTAGGAGGACCCTGTCAAGATCCTCCATGCTGGTGCCCATTCTGAAGTAGAAGAGATACCTGAGGTAAACCACCAGATGAAGCCTTTGCCCAGCAAAGGCTTCTATAAACTTGCATAATTTATTAAAAACCACACTGATCTTCTTTTCATGCTTGTTCTTTGCAAAGGTCATCTCCAAGGCTGCAGGGATCCCCATCTTGTCAGCACTCCAGGCCAACCCAAAGTTGGCAAGGAGATTTTTGTCTTCTTGACAGCTGTTGTGTCTGCAACAGCCAATTTTCCCACTGCACACCCAAAGTTGTCCAGCAGGTAAGAAATTGTGTGCTCCAAGGGGTAGCAGAAGCAAGCAGCCGCAAGAGCCCAACCCATCTCTGGTACATTCTTGAATGGGCGCATTGCCAGGACGTCCCAAACAAGCTCAATGAAGTTTACACAGTAAACTCCACTGAGGGATACTGGGTCAATTGGGCATCCTTGTATTCAGTAACTTCCCACTCAGATGCCTCCTTGGCATGTGTAAGTTCTGCTAACGCCTCCCATGACATTGGAAAGGACCTGTGGACCCTGTCTTTGAGCTCTTGCAAGACAGGGGGACAGATAGAGTTGTTTTGCCACGTGAGTGGCAAAATTTGAATAGAATGTGAGTGTTACAAAAGGAACCAGGACCCAGTGGAGTTCACCATCAATGTTCTCTAAAAAAGGTAAGTATTTTGAAGTTGTTATTAATTTTATTTTTTTTTAGATTACCTTTGCAGGTTTCCTCCTTGCCAGCAGCTTCAGCAGGCTTTGCCATTCTCAGCACAAGTAATTGTGCTGGCAATTTAGTGTCTAAAGTTTGTGCACGCTTTGCAGGTTTGAGATGTTAATACATCTCAGGGTTGTCAACCCATATGGATGGCACAGAGAGGGCAAAGGACTTGAATCAAAGGCCTTCCACAACGTGCTTCTGGACATTTAAAAGCTGTTTGATTGTTGTTTTGGGGGTGTCTGGAATCTTGGCCATGAGTGCTTTGGCGGACACCTTTTCAATTTTGTTCCCTTCAAGGACAGCAGACTTAACTCTTGCTTTGACCTTGTGGTCAATCTCTTTGATTTCAGCAATTGCTGAGTTGAGATCCTTCAAAAGCTTCTCTAATTCTCTCATTGATTTTTTACTAACCTTTCCATATGTTTTTATAGCTTTCATCCCAATAAATTCTGTATTATTTTAATACTGTTGCTTCTTTGTTTATTCCTTTTTGTTTTCCCATTTACTACATTATCCCATATTTTTACCCATTGTGTATATGTTTTACGCTCAACTCAATATTTGTTGTTTGCTTTGTGTTGGCATTGTTTCCTTAATAACCATATTATTTTTGGCGCTTTGCACAGCCCCTTGTGAAAACATTAACAATTATTTGGTAATCAGCTAAATTTGAATTAGAAAATCATAGGTTAACTGTTTTTAAATAAAGTTTTTACTGATCCAAATTCAAAACCTTAATTGTGATGACTGTGCATCATACCCTCACTCACCCATGAGGGGAAACATGGGGGTATAGATATGTCAGTTAACTGGGATGATCCTGATTACTACTGGATGAAAAGTAGTTCAGTTTCTTCCTGGGTTCCTTCCCCATTCCTGCACAACTGTTCATGTGCAGGAATAATACAAGTATATAATGAATCTCTTCCTTCACAATAAACATATCTTTACCCACACTACTACACTTTTAGCTAGATCTTACTTTCTAATAAGACTCAAGCCTTATACCAGACTCTGCTTTCTTGTTGCCTTTGCTACTACAAGTAACAAGAAGATCTCCCTGCTGTGCTAACAATTTAGAGTTAGTACCCTAGGCCTGATCAAAGTGCACTGCACTGCCTCCTACCACTGCAGCTCAGTACTAGCAGTTCCCTTTAGCTTCTCTGGCAGAAGTTTACACAAGGTTCCTTTATCCTCAACACCCATCTTCTGTGAGCATCACATTAATGATAAACTTTAAGCCAATCAGGAGCCAAGTGATAAAGTGATTGTTGTGACATAAAGGGTCATTCAATAATTCTTTGATGCTTGTGCGCTAATTAATATGATTGGCTGGATCTTTTTCTATTGTACGCCATTGCCGCTGTGGCAAGTTGTTGGTAGACTAGTGCCCAATTAGCTGCTGGGTTAGCACTAGTCCACCAACAACTTGCCACAGCGGCAATGGCGTATAATAGAAAAAGATCCAGCCAATTATGTTAATTAGCACACATGCATCAAAGAATTATTGAATGACTCTTTATGTCACAACAATCACTTTATCACTTGGCTCCTGATTGACTTAAAGTTTATCATTAAGGTTTTGAATTTGGATCAGTAACAACTTTATCCAAAAACAGTTAACACTATAATTTTCTAATTCAAATTTAGCTTATCACCAAATTGTTGTTATATTTTCACAAGAGGCTATGTTTAAGTGCTAAAAATAACTGTGTTTTGGATCTAGATACATGTCATAGTAAATATATGATTTTATAGAAATAAGCTGAACATAAAGAATAAAACCAACTGTAAACAAAGAGAACATGAACAATTGAAATTTAAAATAAAGATAATATAAATAGAAAATGTTTGGCAACAGGAGGTTTATTGGGGCGGGGAAAAGTGATGCCTAGGAGGCAGAATAGCGCGGGAAGGAAGACATAGAGGCGGTGCTGGCCTGGGGGTCTGGGATTGGGTGGGTTGGGCTTGCGGGTGAGGGATGTTGGTGGCGGGGGTAGGATGATTTTGCGTGATGGCTGCCATATAATGCTTGTTGTATCACTCATTGATCATTGGCTGGATGGGCTGGTAGGTGGCAGTGGCCCAAGGTGGAAGGCACTTGTCTTTCTGTGATTGGTTGCCCATGTTCACATGAAAGACAATTTGGACAAACAAGTCAGCCACCATTTGGCAGCCAAAGAGAAAATTGTGGTCAAGGACCCCAAGATGGAGGTTGTTGAAAGCCTGAGGGCGGTGCTCCTGTAGTGTATCTCCAATGTTAAAGAAGATGACATCAGCCATATGGATGTCTGCATGGCCAGCTGGGTACCCAGAGGCCTGGTGCCCGCATTGCTGGATGGCCTCAAGGGTGGTGGAGCTATCCTCCATCTGGTGGCTCAAGAAAACCTGATGCTTTGAATTTGAGCCATCCCAGGAGTCAAGTAATCTACCAAGGATGTGACTTTACAAGTAGTCATCAATGAAATCAGGGTTTTTCCAAGAGTAGACAAAACCCTTGGCTGAAACAGCCAGAAATGCACCAATAAATGTCCCCTTCTTGACCTTCCTTCTATTCCTGGCAGCAGCTTTTCCTTGCTCACTGAAATTGTCAAACGTAATCAATCACTTGTAGTACAAGAAAAACATGATGTCATCTGTTAGACTAGTCAGGGATCAAACCAGGGTTGATTTGATGTCTATATTATACGGAGAATCCTCAGCACCATCCCATTGATTGCCAGAAAAATTGGTAAGAACCCGTATTGAAGCCACCTTCCCATACATCCAGAGCTGCACCATGCACTCAGAGACCCAAATGCTATGGTGTGCAAGTTGCTTCCGGACCTGGGTCAAGAGAAGCTTGGGATCCTGCTGGAGGAGGTCAAGCATAATTGGGTATGCCTCAGATATTTGAGACTTGGGGGCCTTCTTGGGCTGCTTAGCTGTCCTGATCAGATTCCCCCTGTTCATCAGGTTGTTGAATTCCTGCATGACAGTAGCTCGGGTAAATTGCAACTGGGCAGCAATCTGTTCCCAGGACAGACCCTGCAGGTTCAGTGCCACAATTTCCTGGAGAATTTGGGTGGTGATGATTTGTTGCTTAGGGCGCTGGGCTGGGGGAGCTGAAGCCTGATTGGCTGTAGGGGGGCAGGTTGGGTGGTAGCAGAAATTTGTTCCAAATCAAGGTTACCATCCTGATTGGTTGGTTGGTGGGCAGCTTGTGCAGGGGTGGGTATGGGAGCAGGGGCAGAGCTAGACACTATGTGACTACTGAACAAGTCAAAGCCATAGGGGTCAGTGGTCAGGTACAGGTCAGCTTCCTTGTTATCTGCCTCAAAGGCTTGGGTGTAAACAGGTGCCTCCATGTTCTGAGCCTTGCCTCCATTGAAGCTGGCTTGGCTGCTGTTGGCTTGGCTGCTGACACCGTCAAAGATATTGCTAGTAAAAACCATTGTAAAAAAACCTAGGATAAAATCACTAAAAGTAGAAATTTTAAAATTTAATGATTTATTTTTATTATAATCTTGAGTCCATATTTGGAAGGTTCTCAAAACCATTCCATACAACTCTGGGGCCATAAAAAATTAATAAAATGTCTCTGTTCCCAAATTGGATAGCTGTTGATTGGCTGTTAAACTGTTATATTTCTATTTTAGGCTGCTCACACTACACATCTTGTGTGAATTCATTTTGTTTTACGCTAGTGGAATCTTGCTTCCAGATTGCTCTAATTTTGTTTCATTTTAGTCCTTCTATTGGTGCCTCATATGAATCCTGATTGGATTATAATATACTTCAGAATAGCATCCATTCATCTCACTTGTTGTGTCAGTTCATTTTGTTTGTGGTTTGAACTACACCGCTTGATGTTTGATATAATTTTGTATGATGGGCTAGTGAAATTTTGTTTTTTGACAGTTCATTTATTAACTGATTTTTATAAATTGATTGAATCCTGAATCTTGCGCAACTTGGATTTTGTTCAAATCTGAAATCATTTTGTTTAAATCTGAGGTATTTTTGGTTGTTACCATAGCTTTTAAAACTACTGTAATTAAAATCTATTTTAAAAAAATTCAAAAAAATCTACAGTAGGATGTATGGGGCTACAATTCTGGAAAAATTGTGGCCTGGAAAATTTTCATAAATCAATTCCTGATCTGAGAAAAATGGGACATTATTTGTTAGATTAATCTGTTTCCTATTAACTGTGCTACTTTACACTTTAAAATTTTGTTTTAATTTTCTTATCAATAAATTTAAATAATTACAAAAAATTTATCAAAATAAATCTTATTTAATCCTTATGATTTAAAAACCTTATTAAATTAATCATTTTCTACTTACAGGTAAATTAAATTGTATTAAAAGCTAGTAACAATCTTATTTCATATACCATTATTTTTTGAAAGCTGATTAGTACAAAATGACATTATTCTAAAAAGAGCAACATAAAAATACTTTAAAAACTGATATGATGCTTTTTGTTGGAAATTAAATTGTTGCCTAAAATCTAAGCTTTTTTAAAAATATTTAATTTAAAATATGATAACTTTTGAATCCCTCTTTTTAAAAAAGAGGGCAGATAGCTATTTTGCATATTTAATAAATAAATATTAAATAATTTTGTATTTATTTTATAAAAAATCTAGTAAAAAGGTAAAAAACTAAAACTAAAATTAAAACTAAACTTTTATTGAAATTTCAGTGATCTCATTTAGTATAAGTAATTTATTTTTAAGTTAGATTTTATAGAAAATATATAGTAAGATCTTATAAGAAAGTAAAAGTTTTTCTTTTCAAATTCTTAAGTATTTAATATTAATAAAATATCTTTATACAACTATTTAATAAAATTATATTTTTATACTGTATGCTAGAGATAATATGTATAAAAAATTCAAACATAAAAAAGAATGTATCAAAATCTTGCTTTATTTAATTAAATTTTATAAAGGTTAAATTTATTTAAACTAAATGGAAAATCAACTTAGTCATTGTATCTATAAAAATAAGATACAACTTTAATTATACAAGCAAATATTTATTTGTGATTAAAAATAACATTTTTATTTTGATAGATTTAAGATATATAAAGTCCATCTTTTAAGAACTGTTAAAACTTATAATAAACTTAAGTTTATTTGGAACAAAAGGTTTTTGAGTTGGTTACTAGAAGTAAGCTAAATAATAATTTATACTTTAAATTTAGTTTACTGATTAAAATATCATACTTTAAGAGTTAATTAGCATATTTTATTTCAAATAATAATTTTATAAGCTTACATTCAAAGCCACTTCAAGATACTAAATTGGTATTGAAATATAAAGTTGCAGCACAATTCCAAAAGCTGAAATTAAGGGCTTTCTAATGATACTAGTTTGAGCAAGATTGAAGTACTATTTTCAGAAATATCAACAGTTAACCAGAATATAAAAAGGGGTAAATAAACAATGCTATCAGACTTCAGGGGTGATATTGATAAATTAAGGAGATCAGTTGGGGGTCAGTTGGGGATTTATGCCTATAGTGCAAAAGCTCAGCTAACATAGTATTTAAACAGCTCAACTTTACAGAAATTTACTTTACAATCCACACCTTTACTCCTCTCTGATAACTGCACATCTATTTCCAAGCAAGAACTGCCTGAACCAAGCCAAGGAACCCAACCACTATCATTATGTAACCTATCAAGTTTGCACCTCAGATGACACCCTTCTTCTCACTGGGGGCTTCTACTAAGAGAGAAAGAATCTCTATGCTTAAACAAGCATTCCTTTTTACTGCTGTCAATGATCTTAACAGCTTTGTTGAGCATTTTTTATTAAAAACAGAGTTTGGAAAAAGTACCTTCTTACCTATCATACAAAATTCTAAGACAGATGATTTCCTTAACAACCTAAAGGAATTGATGTCAGAGTCCCCTGCCAAGCACCTTCCTTCCATAAGAGCATTGGTTACATCAAGCTACAGTTTGAAAGAGCTTCAGTATCATGGATTTAAAATGACAAAAAATGAGCATTCATATTCTAAAAAAATAAAAATGCTAAAAAAGCATCATTAAATTCAAAAAATAAAAAAGGAAAAAATGATTCAGTAAAGAAAGAAAACATAAAAAATATTTTAAAACACATTAAAAAATTCATTTCCAACCAGCCAATTCACTAAAAAAATCCACTGGATTGATTTATGAAGAATTACAAAAAGAATTGAGTGCATACTCAACTAAAATAAAATACTCATTATTGAAAACACAAAAAGAAATTTATGAAGATATGAAAATAAAAACAATACTTTTATTTCACTTTCCACTTTCCACTTTTTATAAGCTTATTCCTAATAATATAATTAAAAGCAAAAACACAAACTGATATGTGTAACATTTGAAACTTGAAAAAATCATTAGAAATGAAGAAAAAGGATTTGAGTATAAATAAGTTGCCATTGCCAAAATCTATCAAAGAAAATTTAGAATCTATTGACCTACATGAAAAGTTTTATAAGCATCAAAATAAAGAATATATTAGTGATATAAATAATCTTGATAATAATTCATGTATTATAGTAATAGACTATAAAGAAAACTTTAAAATAGGTGGGGGTCCTATAGAGACAAATAATTGTTTTTGTCAGGAAATCCTGATTCATTAGTATTGACTGATCCATATCCCTATTACTGAAGCTGTGGGTTGATTTTGGACACAACACAGCCAAAGTGACACAGTATTCCAGAATACAGAGAAACTATAATAAGGTTGATATAGTTTCTAAGTCAGAAGATACCTGAGACATTCCAGGTCTCAGGTCATGGGCCAATCCAGAAGCTTCTATAATTAGATGCTAAGGATTCCGGATTCTGAATAGGAACGCAGACCTGACCCAGAGACATATTGGGGAATTACATCATCCTGTTTCACCAAGAGTTGAGATGGAAGACTGCCTGTGCAAGCATTGCGCATTACACCAAGCACAAGGGCAGGTCGGCCAAATTGGGTGTCAACTTAGTTGCCGTAACTAAGTCAAGGAATATCTGGGCTGAAGAGGAGAAATCAGCAGCCTAGAATATTACCTCATCCCAAACCATTATTTGGGTTTTGGGATCCAACTCTAGGGGATGAAACTAGTAGCTTGGGGATGATAGGCTAGCTAGTAAGAGTTGTCCGCAGCTAGACGCCAGTTTGGCTGCTAACTGTCAGCTATAAAGGGGCTTTCCAAAATCACTTGGAAGGCAGACAAATTAATACCCTTCAACATCCCTACTAGTCCAAATAGTAGTGGTGTCAAAGTACAATAAGAGCAAATTATTGATACTTACAAACTCCTGCCAAAACCACCACAGACAATGTTGCGTCTTCAAAAGACCACAGGACTTCCACCCTAATCAGATCAACCAACAACGGAATACCGCCCTTTGTCACATCAATAGAAGCACATCTGTCTTCATACAGATATTCCATCCCAATATGATTAACTTGCCTAATAAAAATAATGGTACAACACGCCATTTTGAAAACGGCATCTCAAAAAACAGCATCTCAAATTTAATTTGAGATGGTGTTTTTTGCATTAGTGATTTTGAATCACAAAAAAATAAAATAAACAATAAAATAGTTAAAATTTACATATACTTTTATAATACGGCATCTCAAATTTATGCCATCTCAATTCTGTCACTTTGAGTCAGATTAATTAAATCTTATTTTGCTAACTTTATTTACATATGAAAACACTTAGTGTGGGGTGTGTTTACGCCATCTCAACTTTACGTCATTTCAAATTACGCCATCTATCTTAAACTAAAATAAGCTTATACCCAAACTAAAACAAAGCCTGTGGTATAGTGCCAGAAGATGTTCCTATAGTATTAATCTAAGACACTTATAAAAGGAACAACCTAAAAAGATGCCACTATGATAGTCCTTCTAGTGATTGTCATTGCTGGGTAAAAAAACCAGTTTTGTTATATGTAATTTATAACTTTATTATACATGGATAAGTTGATAAGGGTTTCATCAATAAAATATTTAAATAGTGATTTTAATATGGAAGAGGGTGATTACGCCATTTCAATTTACGTCACTTCAAATTCCACCAAGTTTCACATCACCCAATTGATTTGATGCGCACAATGGATAGGGGAAAATAAGGAGAAATTACATATGACGCCAGGCTACGCTATATCAATTCCCCCACTGCAATTCTTGCTTTCCACTTTTTAGAAGTATATTTTTACGTCAAAACCAACATTAATAAAAAATGTAAGAAAACATATGAAATTTGCAAATATATATTTTTTCATCTCCTCTAAACAACTGGGTACTTTTTAACCCCAGTTGGATAAGCTAGTTTTTGAGAAATTCAAGTTTTACTCTTTGGCCCGGTTGAGGTAGCTCCACCGTAAATTTGTTAATTCAATATAAAAATGGTCAAAAACACTATGTTTTTGAGCTACGGCAACTCAATTACGTCACTTTGAAAACGCCATCTTGAGAGCAAGTTTTCAGTCAAAACTCAAAGTTTTGCCTACTTGCGTTACTAATAAAAAAATTATTTTTTCAAAAAAAACATTGAAATTTTGATAGTATATATTATTTGATCTCCTCTACAATTCTATGTAAAAAAATTGATACTTTTATATTAAAAATATTCTTGTTTTTCTCTTTAAAGACAACCCCCAAATTGCTCATATTTTGATACTAATTCACTTTTATATGCCTCCCAAGTCCATCAACAAAGCTGCGTCCAAGGCCTCAAAGTCTAATACCACTCCTCCAAAGGCCAAAAAAGACCAAAACTACCCCTAAAAAGCAGCCTGCTAAGGGTAAAGCTCCCCCAAGACCCCTACGCCCTCACCAGAGCCTGAGGAAACAAGCCCAACCCCTCCCCATTCTCCTTTTGTTTACTCCCCATCAGACCCTCAAGAGAAGAAGTTCAACTTTAACTGCCACTCTGATCCCACTTCAGAGCCTGAGGATGAAGAAGAGCAGGAGCCTGATCCTGGTGCTCCTGCAGATGAGCCAATTGAGCTCTGGGATCTTAATATCATCCATAATGTATGCAACAGAAATGGCACATTTGCTGTGCCCGCCACATACCCTGTCAGCTATCCAATTATGACAAAGAAAGGGGGTGCTGGCTTTTTCCACAAGGGCTACAGCTTCAGCTGCAACAACAAGAAGAAGCCCATCTTTCAGCATCACTTCAAATGTGATAATGTTGGCTGTCCAGTTAGACTTACCACCTATGGATTCACTTGTTTTAAAGCCCTGACTATTGGGCATGACTGTGCCAAGCCCTTTGATCCACTGTATCAACTGATCTTCTGGTTTCTTTGCCAGGTCATACCAACTACCAAAGACCAAACTGCAACTGAGATTGTAAACAATGCACTCATTAATCTAAATGATACCCAACTGGCAACTGTTGGTGGCGCCTCAAAACTTCAGAGATATCTCACTGACCAGAGATATGCTCTGAGCACTGAAGGCGTCAGTGCTACATCAATTGACCAGTTGATTTTAACTGAAGAGCAAAAGCTTTCACGGCATGAAGATAGATTTCTCCTTCACAATGATGGGCAACATGCCCCAGAGCGGATCATCTGCTTTGCTACCTCCCAGGATCTTTGCAACCTTTTAAAATGCAAGACCTGGCTTGAAGATGGAACATTCTCAACCTGCCCAAAGCTCTTTAGCCAGCTTTGGAATATCCATGGGCAGGTTGGCAATCTTGTTCTTCCCCTGGTCTTTTTTTCCTCCCAAATAAGAAGCAGGAAACTTATCTCTGGGCTCTAACAATATTAAAGGCCAAGTTGGATGAGATCCTCCCAACTATTGAAGAGGAGTCAAAGGAGACTAGAGGGCGCAAGAAAAAGACCCAGTCAGAGGAAGCCACCTCAATCAAAAAAAAAGCCCAAAAGCCTTCCATACCATTAATACCTGATAGTAGATTTTGAGCAGGCTCAGGCCAATGCTTTTATTAGAGTCTTCAAGAGCTCTCCTCAGGGATGCTACTTTCACTTTTGCCAGGCACTCTGCTGCCGCCTTCAAAAGTGCTGTGCACTTCATGAGCTAGTCTACACTGAAGGCACAAAGGAAGCAAAGGACGTGTTCAACTGCTTTGCTGCCCTTGCCCTTGTGCAGAAGGAGGAGACAAATGCCTTCCACAATGCCCTCCTCTACCATCCCTACATTATTGCCAACCAGGCAGCCTTTGCTCCATTCATAGAGTATTTTGAAACTCAATGGGTTGGAGTGTTTCAAGGAGCACGCCGCATCAGAAACAGTGGTGACTCAATCCAGTGGAACTGCTTTAAGCAGGTAAAGGATGGCCTAATCAAGACCACCTCTTCTCTTGAATGGTGGGATAGTCAATTTTCCATAAGGGTCCGGGTTCAGAAGCCCAAGTTCAACAAAATCATGGTGCATCTCAAAACCCAATAGGCCATCTCTGCCTGCCTCTTTAAAACAGGAATCAAGACCAAGGATGATCTCCCCAAGCAAACCAAAGCAGTGAAAAAGTATACAGAGATTAGCAAGGTGGTCCTTGCCTACTATCCCAAGGATAGCAAGCTTGAGCATCTCCAAGCTATCTCAGTTGCTCTTTCAACCAATGTATGATCCTTCCTCAATAAAAACCACTTTATCTTCTCTATTATTTCCTTTACTTTTATCATTATTTTAATTTTATTTGGTATTTGGTACAAATATATGTTTATTTTAAAGCATAGTTTATAGTTAAAATATATGAAAATAGTTGTTTTTGGGATTATTTTAACTTTTGGACTTTACGCAACCTTGTTGCTACAAATTGACCCCATTTTTTATTGCAGATTTCAAATCCCGAGGCTTTTTAAGCCTAGAAATGTTTTTGAATTTTTATTTTTGGGGATTTTTGGGTAGTTTTTGGAGTTCAGAAAATCTAAAATTTTAAAACCGTTTTTTCTTAGTCAAAATGCCGTAAATCAAAATGGCGTTTTTACTAGTAAATTGAGATAGCAGAAATTTGAGATGCTGTATTTTGAGATGGCGTTTTTTGAGATGCTGTTTTTGAAATGGCATATCCTACCAAAATAATCTCTCTTCATCTTCAATATCCAGAAATCTTGACATTTTTTTGAGAAAATACCTATTTTTTATTAGGATTTACAATTGCTTTTAAAGAAAATGAGAAAATTAAATATGAGTATCATGACTTTTTATCTGAAATCTTATATTATGACTCTTTTTTTTCAGGTCAGTGTTTGATAAGTCTGCTTAAAAATAATAAATTTAAGAATATTAAAATATTAAAGTTTGGACTGATAATGGTAATCATTTCAGATCTTATGAATTCTTATATTATCTTTTTAAAGAGGTACCTAAAATTATAAAAGGAACAATTAATTTTAATAGATTTGTTGAGTGTCATGGCAAAAGTATTGTTGATGGTCATTTTAGTGTAATATCTAAAATATTTAAACAAAAGGAAAATGAGATATATATAAAAAATATAAATGATCTCAAAATGGTTTTTGAGAGAGAGGAAGAAAGAAAGGGTTTATATGAGACACTTGTAAATAATTCAGATGTTTCCCAAAAACCTTTTTTACATTTATGATAGAAAATCTAGGCCTAAGAAAAGCTGGCTTGAAGTCAAAGCATTTTATGTTAATCTTTCATATTTAATGAAAGATGGTGAGCTGTATGTTTCACCTTTGACATTTGAGTATGTTAAGGAGTACTCCAAAATAAATTATTGTGAAAAGCTCTGCACAGATGACAGAGAAACAAAGAGGACTGATACTACTAAAGGATTAGTAGGACATGTTCATGAAGTTGGACGCATAACAAAAACTTATATTTCACATAGGGTAAATAGTCTTTTAAATACAACAACTTTTTTTCTAAAAATAACTAAGGAATTAATTATATGAGCCAAATATAGGGTAATAGCAATTATAGCTTTGGGGCTGCTATTACTCTCCCATGCAACTCATATATTTGATTCTTGGCTTATTAAAATAGAAAAAAAGGGGTTTAGCAAAAAATACAGTTAATAAAAATAAGATTTATTTTTATTATTTGTATATTTTACACTCTTAAACTTTACTTCAATAAACTAAGCATTATATTAAAGTTCAAAAAACATAATTTTACGACTTAAATGATACCAAAGAAGTTAAAAGGCTTTGAAATGCTTAAGCTGGCGCCTTGGCTTAATCTAACAAACAATGACCCAAATATTGATACATAGTGTATTTTACAGCCTTTATATTTACCTATTGATAATAATTCTGTAAACTTTTTGTTTGGTTTTGCAAGTTAATAATAATACAATGTGTTAATAAAATAATGTTTATTAGTATTGATTGCTGATCTTTGTTGCTGTGGCAATTGTGCATTTTCTGATATTTACACACTGGTGTCCAATTGGTTAGTTTGACATCCTATCACCTGTGTTATTGGATGTTAAACCAACCAATTGGGCACCAGTGTGTAAATATCAGAAAATGCACAATTGCCACAGAAAAGAAAATCAGCCAATTAATATTTATAAAAGTAATTTATTGACCCATTACATTATTATTACCTCATAAAATCCAACTGAAAAGTTTACAGAATTATTACCAATAGGTAAATATACAGGCTGTAAAATGCACTATGTATCAATATTTGTAATAAGTGTTTATGGCACCCTAATATAAACACAGTCCATTTATATAAATTACAATGAAAATGGCCTTGTTTATAATGAATTTTATTAAACAGAATGCATTGAGCTATGCACATAATATCTAAATATCATGATTTAATGCATGCCTGCAATATTCTAATATAATATTTACATTTGTGGTCTTTAATTTATTATTGTTAATGAAAAATATTCATGCATTAAAGGTAGTACTATAAAATGTTTTTGATGTAATTAAAACAAAATGTCAACAATCTATAACTTGATCAATAAATTAGAAGCACACCTGCAAAAGGTTGTAGAAATAGAAAATAATATCAGGTAAATAGTAATAGAAAAGCTGGTTAATAGGGGCCAGCCACTGATCCAGCCAAAGGAAGATGCTCTGGATAAACTGGGAATTATTATAGATGAAAAGAACAAAGAAGCATTACTTAATCTACAGGGAACAATTTTATCAAGTTTAAAGTTCAACAACACGGCCTACAATTTGTGGGAGTTCTGGAAGGGGGCCAAAGAAAACAATAAGATCAAACTAATTGAAGGAACAGAAATTCAAAAGGAAATCAACACCAATGAAGAGGAAAACAAAGCACAATCAAGAAGCAGAAGCACCTCAAAAAACAAAGAAAATTCAACTAATGAAAATCAAGAGGAAACACAAGTAACACAGAAAATAAGGAAAATCAAACCCAGGAAACCAAACGAAGAGCAGCCAACGCTCATTAAGTTTGCTGAAGGAGCAGCAGTGGCTGAGGGGGCTGCAGGGGCAACAATCAGTAAGTTTTTATGTTTTACTTATATTTACTTTAGTTATAACTAGGAATGGGGACAGGGTCACTGAAGTGGCAGCCTTTACGCCCAGTTGGTTTTACAGGGGTTACCAATCACTTGTAGCCCCTGTAAAGCAAATAAATCAGAATGAAATAAATAAAATAAATAAAATAATTCAAATGAACATGAATAATTTTTCAAATATAGAAGCAAAAATCAAGGAATATTTACCACCCGCAGGGTGCTTGCTGTGAATTAGGGAAGCATATGAAATAGGAGCAAATATCAATTTCAAAGAGATGACTGAAATTTGAGGTGATATCAAGATAAAATTCAATGAATATATTTATGAAAGTATTCAAAAACTCCCTTTTCAAACATAAATATGAAAAAAATCTAATAAAAACAGACTTTCAAATAGGACCAGAATATCTTAAAACTGAAATTTTCAACAAAGTGTTCAAAGCATTATCAAAAATGTTGGGGATTCAGTCCTTGTTAATAATTTCAAACCTTTATTTATGTCAAAACAGCAGGCTCAACTCTCCAGAAAGGTTCTGAGTAAGCAGGTTTGTGACCTTTGATCTAATTATCCAGTCACTCAAAGCCAGACTAGGAAGTCAACTTAAATTTCCAAATCCAACAACATGAACAAATGATGATCCCTTACAATGGATACCTTGTTTTGGTTCTTGACTCATTACCAGGATCAAGCCACTCCCTTCACCATCCCACTGTGTGATCAACACAATCATGTTCCTGTTATCCATAATTTATAAGGACTATATAATACCTATCTCCCAATAAAGAATATTATCTAGTTTCCTAAATATTTTCCCCTTGTAACTCTGCTAAAACAGCACAGTTACGACAATATTTATAAACTTATATAACTTGTATTTTATATACTTCATATATTTTATATGATTTATATAGTTTATGTATCTGTACCACTGTAGCATTTCAACCAATGTTTGAATGTTTTCTCCTGCTTGCATTGGCCTATTGGCTTGATAGTACCCTGCTTTTGGTTTTGGCGCTTCTTTGTCCCCCAGTTGGTCCACACTCCAATGATGATTTCCACCTCCTGCTGTATGGCCACTTGTGGTTTGTGAGTATGTTGGACTATATCTGGATCTGCTTCTACCAACCTTCACTATGTATGTTCCCCCATATTTCCTGTTCCCCATTTGATCCACTTCTTGGTGCTCTATCTTTGGCAGTCATCTATAATTGAAAGATAAAATGAGACTCAGTCTCAAGCTGCTGTTTAATTTCACAAGATTGCACCTCAACTTTGGTTGCTCCCTCCTGTTTTTTTCCTCTTCCTGGATGATGGTGCCCCTAACCTTATTTGGCTATCATCTTTGAATAACAGATTGTATGAGATTTAGTCTCATGTTAGCAATCAGTTTGGATAGTTCATCCTGGTTCTGGTTTTGGGGTTTCCCCATGTCCTGTCTCCTTCCCTGTCCTTTCTCTCTCTGGTCTTTTTGTTCTCCTATCATTATTTGGCAGTCATCTTGAAACAATAGATTGTATGATATTTAGTCTCATGTTGGCCATCAGTTTGGATAGCTTACTTCTTGGCTTAAGTTATGTGTGCTCTTCTGTGTCCCTGCCCCTACACCCAAGCCCTGTTCTTCTGTTCTAGCAGAGGAAAACTTTAATTTTCTCTGTCTTCCCTGCTCCTATTACTCTCCTGGCTGCAATCAATTGCTAAGTTTGCTCACAATTCAGTGTGGACGCCACCAGCACCTCCTGATTGCCGCTCAGGAAGGATATCTAATCAGGTTCCTCCAAAAATATGTGCCTTGTTTATGCCTTTCTTTATAAATAGCTTCCAAATTGGCCTTTTGAAGGTCTCCTAAGTTGGCTGGTGATTCTTTCATGCTCCAGTCCCTGGCTGGTCACTTTTTCCCTTAAATAGGAAAGGATAATGTAAAGTTACACCTCTTCCTTAGGCCTTCACTTCAACTCCTGTCAAATGCTTAGGAATTTCTACAAAATTATGTTTGAATATTTATTCAAAATATTACTGAAAAAGCCCAAGAAAAGCCATCAATTTAATATTTTGGAATCATTATGAAGATGCCTCCACCTAACCCACCCAAGAGACACATCTGGTTAAATATCATGTGCAAGAGCAGCCAGGAGCAGTGTTATTTGCATTGAAGACAGGTTCCTCAATTTTTAGTTGAGTCAGTTTTCCCTTTGATTTTGTCCATTTGGACTTTTTCAGATCTTCTTGCCTCAAGAAATGCATTCATATCCGCCCATATCATTGATCAATTGGTTTGTGGCATTCAATCTACCACCCCAATCCTATTCCATCCCTTAAATGAATGCAAGAGTTGTAAAAGACCTTGCTTCATCATTCTCTAATTTAATAAAGTTCAAAATTTGTCAGTCTAATCTGGCCATTTGGTTTTTTCTATTGCTTTTGGTGTTCAGTTGATTTATTCCCCCCTTTGGCCTCCCAGGAATTGTTGGCAACAAACTTTTGGTGGTTGTTGAAACTGCAAATTTTGTTGTGGTTGAGAGCTTGGTTTTATTTCCTCCTAACCTGCTCCCCAATTCTCACATGATGCCCACGTCCCTGGATTGCCTCAAGGATAGTGGAGCTACCCTCCATCTAGTGGCTCAAGAAAACCTGGTGGGTGGAATTTGAGCTATCCCAGGAGTTAAGCAATTTACTGAGGATGTGGCTGTACTTTTATTCATTGGTGAAATCAGGGTTTGTTTAATAGTAGATAAAACCCTTGGCTAAAACGGCCAGAAACGCACCAATAAAAGTCCCCCTCTTGACCTTCTTCTTTTCTTTTTGGGTGGCAGCTCTTCCTTGCTTGTCAAAATTGTTGAAAGCTATCAATAGTTTGTAGTAGGAGATGAACATTATGTCATCTGTTAGACTGATCAAGCATTGGAATAGGGTGGATTTGATGGCAGGATTGTATGGGGAATCTTCACTATCATCCCATTGATTGCTGGCAACATTGGTCAGTACCCAGATTGAAGCCGCCTTTCCATACATCCAGAGCTGCACCATGCGCTCTTACACCCAAAGTGTGAGAATTGGGGAGCAGGTTAAGAGGAAATAAAACCAAGCTCTCAGCCACAATTAAATTGCAGTTTCAGCAACAACCAAAAGGTTGTCACCAACAATTCCTGGGAGGCCAAAGGGGGAAGGAATCAACTGAACACCAAAAGCACCAGAAAAAACCAAATGGTCAAATTAGAATAACAAAATTGAACTTTATTAGATTAGAGAATGCTGAAGCAAGGTCTTTTACAAATCTTGCATTTATTTAAGGGATGGGATGGGATTGGGTGGTAGATTGAATGTCATAAACCAATTGACTAATGATATGAGTGGATAAAAATTCATTTCTTGAGGCAGGAAGTTCTTGGCAAATTTTGAATGGACATAGTCAAAAGGAAAACCAAACCAACTAACATCAGGAATATTCTTTGGATGCAATTACCACTGCACCTGGCCGCTCTTGCACATGATATTTAACCAGAGGTGTCTCTTGGGCGGTTTAGGTGGGAGCATCTTCAGAATAATTCCAAAATATTAAATTGATGGCATTTCTTGGGCTTTTTCAGTAATCTTTTAGATAAATATTCAAACATAGTTTGGTAGAAATTCAAAAGCATTTGGCAGGAATTAAAGTGGAGACCTAAGGAGGAGGCGTAACTTTACACAAATGCCATGGTGCGCAAGTTGCTTCCAGACCTGGGTCAAGGGAAGCTTGGGGTCCCGCTGTAGGAGATCAAGCATTATTGGTTAGGCCTTGCTGATATGGGACTCTAGGCCTTCTTGGGCTTCTTGTATATCCCAACCAGGTTTCCCTTATTCATCAGATTGTTGAATTCCCACATGACAGTAGCTTGGGTAAATTTCAATTGGTCAGCAATCTGATCCCAGGACAGACCCTGCAGGTTCAGTGCCACAATTTCCTGGAGAATTTGGGTGGTGATGATTTGGCGCTTGGGGTGCTGGGCCGCAGGAGCTAAAGCCTGATTGGCTGAGGGTGGGCAGGCTGGCTGATGACAATAAATTATATCAAATCAGGGTTGCCATTCTTATTGATTGGTTGGTTAGTTGGTTGGTTGGTTGGTTGGCAGCTTGCGCGGGGGTGGGTAAGGGAGCAGGGGTAGAGCTGAGCGCAAAGTGACTATTGAACAAGTCAACGCCATAGGAGTCAGGGGACAGTAACAGGTCAGCATCCTCATTACCTGCATCAAAGGCTTGGGTGTAAATGGGTGCCTCCACGTTCTGAGCCTCATCTCCATTGAAGCTGGCTGGCTGATGCTGGCTTGGTTGCTGGTGCTGTCAAAAATATTGCTGTTAAAAACCATCTTAAAATAAAGCCTGGGATAAAATCACTAAAAGTAGAAATTTTAAATTTTAATGATTTATTTTTATTGTAATCTTGAGTCCATATTTGGAAAGTTCTCAAAGCTATTATACACAAATAAGGAGCCATGAAAATGAATAAAATGCCTCTGTTTCTAAATTGAATAGTTATTGAATGGCTGTTAAACTATTAATTTTCCATTTTAGGCTGCCCATACTACACATCTTGTGTAACTTCATTTTGTTTTGTGCTTGTGGAATCTCACTTCTATATTTCTCAAATTTTATTTCATTTTAGTCCTTCTGTTGGTGCCTCATATGAATCCTGATTGGATTATAATATACTCCAGAACATCATTCATCCATCTCACTTGCTGGGTTGGTTCATTTTGTTTGTGGTTTAAACTATGCCACTTGATATTTGCTATAATTTTGTATAATGGGCTAGTGAAATTTTTTTATTGTTTGACAGTTCATTTTTTAACCAAAAATATTTAAATTATCTGAATCCTGAATCTTGTGTAACTTGGATTTTGCTTGAATCTGAAATCATTTTGTTTAATTCTGAGGTATTTTTGGTTGTTGTCATAGCTTTTAAACCTACTGTAAGGGGTGATAAGGTGTAAAAAGGAGATCATCCACTTCATAAAGCTACATAAGGAGGTCAAGATCAATAGAAAGGGAACAAGAGCAAGGAGTTCAAGAAACAGAGCAAGGAGCCTGTAAAGTCACTCCCCCCTTTGGCCTTGGATAGGACAATATTCTCACATTGCACCAAGAAATCTCCTCAGAAGCCAGCCAAGCCCCTAAACTCCCTTGAAGATTTAGCCCACACAGTTGACAAAAGATTTGTGCTGGCATACCCTTCCCTGGTGGCAAATGTTGATGTTGGGAACTCTTTTCCTACGTGGGAGAAATCCCTAATTAATTTGGATTACCTTCTGGCTTGGGCTTGGCCACATTTAAAATTAATTAAGTCAAAACACCCAGGTTGCGCTACTGTTAAACCACCAAATTCCAATCTGACTGGATTGAATTGTGACCTGCCCCATTCATTTGATCCCAGATAATCAGAGTTGGGGTCAGAAATTGGTGCAAAACCCTCCAGCTTGCTGGATTTGCCTGGCAAAATCCCTTCTGTAGCCAATCAAATCTGCGCCTCTGGGTCAGATGACCTTTGAATTTGTTTTCTCCTTTATAGCAAGACAGGGGACTTTTGGTCCCCTGCTTGCTCATTCTTAAAATTAAAGTTTTAACCCTTTTACTTAGAATTTTTGGTTGTCTTTGGGTCTTTTGCTTGGCCAATTTTTGATTATCTAAAGTGTTAGTATTGATTTTCTCTATCCTTACATTCTCCCTTTGCTTTTGGGCCTCCCAGTGTCTTCCTGGAGTCTCTTATACACTGTCAATGTTAACAACAAAGCTTTTTGCTTTTGCTTTGGTAGATAACCGCTCAAACTTAAAATTTATTGATTTAATCTATATAATTAGCTATTTAAAGTTTGGTTTTGCTTCTTGTTTGCTCTTGCTCTGTTTTTGGTTTACACACACTCTAAAGCTTTTAAAAACCTGCTTTCAAAGTGCTTTATCCCATGGTTGCTGCTTGTTACTTCCCTTCTGTCCTTTAGACTTTCTTGTTTATCATTGGCTCTTTTCTAGTTGCTCTCTGGCAATAAAGATAAAATCTATAAGGACAATTGCTTGTCCTGGTCTCTGCTGCAAATTCCAGTAAAATGTTGGTACCTTTTGCTAAGTTTGTTGTGTTCACCTTGGTATCAGCCTTGGTGATGATATGGTGCGCCACCCCTGACCTTTGGGGGTGCATTACTCATTCACTTCATTGTTTGGGTGCTAATCCCAACCAACTTCTACACATATTTGGTAACATTCATGGACAAGCTCAAGATATCCTCATCACTAGTGAGAATGTTGTAAAAAGCCTCACCTGTGATGACCTCAAGTTTGTGACCCCTGACCTATCCCCTTCAGCGTCCCCAGCCCTGCCTTCCCTGTTGCCCCATTTCTCTGAGACCCCAGTTGTACTGGTCCCAGGAGGAGACAAGGCCGTCCCAGAGTCTACCCCCAAGCGCGCCCCCTGGTTGCTCAGTGGGATGATTTTGATGGGTTTGGACTCCTACTTTCCCCAAATATCTGCTGTGTCCTCCTTGTGGATGCCACTTTGAGCGGCCATCCCAGTCCTTCACTAGATGGTGTCCTGGTGGATTCTTCCCCCAGGATGGGAGCCAAACTTAGTTAGTTTAGCCCTCTCTCTCACAGAGCCCAAGATCAAGAAGCATAGGACCAAGGGGTCCAAGACCACAAAACTAAATACTATACCCAAAACATGCTTTAATATAGAAGATTTCTTAGGAGATCTTTCTTCTTTACCCATTAAACCCCACTCACAACCCTCAAACCCTTCCTTGATTTCCCATAGTTTCATATGGATAATATTCACCGCAGTTACTATCCTAGAAAAGTGTCAGGGACCCACCTTGCGGGGAATAAACTTCCCAGCTGATGGGCCAAGGCCCCTAAATTTAAGCCTGCTATGACCAAGCCAATAGGAACCGTGACCATTGCAAGATGTCCAAGTTGTCCTAGATAAGCAAACCTTCCAAACATAGAACTGAATTGCCCCAGCAGATAGTAGCCCACCAAATATGTCAAGAGGTAAAATGAGGTGTAAGGTCTAACCAGAGTAGGTTCAGTAGGTGGGGAAGCAAACAAGCGGCCATAGTGGAATTTATGTCCCCAATGTCCGGAAGGATATTTGAACCACCCATTGGCAAGGGATTCCTTCTGGTGGGCATCATCTGGGGAGGAATTATACCAGTCTGTTGTTGGAGTTGGGTTTTCCAAGGCGTACACCTTGGTCAAGAAATAGGCTAGAAACCAAGATAGGAAGAGAATTCCCCTCATGGCTTCAGAAAAGGAGTGTTATCAAAATGGAGGAGTAGCTAGAATAGTAATAATCTTTATTGTTGGAGCATTTAAGAATGGTAAGGTTTGTACACTTAAATAGTCTTCAAAATGTAGGCTGGAACTTTTAAGTGGTTATTTGGGGGTATGAGAGGGATTTGCCAATGATTTTCATGACTATAATGTATGAAATTAATACCTGGATAATATTGGCTTGGATTCAAGTCTGTAGAGATAATATAATCTCATAATGGAAGAATAATAAGCCAGAGAAAGCCACAAGATCAAAGGCAATTAAGCGGTGTACAGTCTGAAGATCAAGGATTGCATAGTATGGAGCTTGCACTAAAGTAAGAGAGATTGGGTCAGAAGTTGGTTTGAAAGCTAGATTCAGCCAATCAGGATCAAGACAGTAAGTGACGTTTCCAGGCATATTATTAACTCTTTCAAATTTGAAAGACGTTTTGAAAGCAAAAATTGACTGAATAACCAGGTAATAAAAAGGTAAATCAAATGTTTGTGTTGATCCAGAGCTAACAATACATTCCTTAGAAGCGTCCTGAGTTCAAATCTGGGTCCCCAAGGTTTCAAAATACCAGATATTACTGTTAAGACTGCTGTGTTGTGCTTTTGACTGAGTGCCTTCTGAATCTCTGTTCTGGTGTTGATTTAAGACTGTGTTTTTCCCAAGGAGGTCAATAAGAGTAAGGTAGTCAGGGAAAGAATCCCTGACAAACAGGGGAGGAGGACCTGTATTCGCATTTCTGTAGGAAGTTTGCTACTAGCCAATCCTCTGAAAAGGAGTGGGACCAACTGGATGAAAGGATTATAATGACTACCAGAGGCAAGAAATCCCTGAGAAGTGAGTTCAAGAGACTGTTCCAGGGATGGTATCAACCCAGGGAAGGAATAACAACAGCTGTTGTGATTGTCCATGGAGGGGATGCTAAGATGGTCATTGGAAAATTGCTGGAGGGGTTTTCAGTGCTTCAAGAAAATTACAACGCTTTGGCCAAAGGACCAGATTGCTTGTTGAACAACACTTCCTCCCAGTCAGTACCTAGCATAGACCCAGGACATTTTTTGGTGTCTAAATTACTAGAGCACCACAGCCTGCTTGCCTTTGGAACACCCCCTAAAAATAAAACGGCCTAATCATTATCTACCCATCCTTTGAGTGCAGCATTTTTTGCTTTTCATCCTGTGGCCACTGCCTCCTTATTGAGGTACTTGGGGACTACTTCTTCCAGGGAGATTCAATCCAATCTTGGGTCAATATTGTTTAGTAAGAGGGTTATTTTACCTGGGGATGGTCTCAATATTCATGGGCTCCTTGATCACTGGTCTAAACTCTTTGGCCTTATCCCAACACATTGGGGGTATGTTCTCAAGCAGGTGAGTTCCTGAAAGTTTACATGGTCAAAAGGAAGCAGATTTATAGGTGCTTTAATGGGGTGTGTTTGACTGTCAGTTGTATTTGAGCTTCACCAATTAGTGCTGCTGTGGCAAAAAATTGGGCCACCAAGTGATTGCTCAGCCAACCAGCAATCTCCTGATAGCTTTGCACTACATATCTGCTTGCTGAGCTAGGCCCAAGGTTTCGCAGCAGGTTGGCATCCCAAATGCTTGGCCATTCACAGTCATCAAAGTCAAGTATGTGTGACAAATGGGGCCTGTTCTCCACCTTGCCACAAAGGCATTTGGCAAGGTGGATCAGGTCAGGCCCCAAACCATGGAGACCATAGCTGACAGGAACCAGTTACAAGCAGGAGACAACCGCGGATTCTAATAACTATTGCATAAGGTCAGAAGAATGGCAAATGAGAGTAAAATAATTTGGAAAAACCTTAGCTGAAGCATTTCCTCAAACAAAAAGAGAAAATGATTATGCATAAAAATTTATTTTTTTCAAAATTTAAAATCAAATTTCAAAATGTTGATTTTTATGCCAAACTTGGGTTTTTTGTTGTTTTTACTCTTTTATTAAAGTTTTTTTAGAAAACCAAGATAACTCTCAGGGAGCTATCATGGTAGGTATTTAGGGAAAACATCAAAAGTCCATAATTAATATGAAAGGAGGGAGATAATTGGCTGAAGAACAGAAAATTGGGAAAATCTGTTATTCAATAGAGGGTTTTTGAGATCCAACTTTTTCAGTTGGATTTGTTACATTACCCTCCTCTAGAGAAGGCTCTCCTCTACCCCAAAACTCCTCAACCAGGGCAGGGCAATTAGAGCAGTTTTCTTCAGGCTCCCAAGTAGCATATTCAATTGGAAAATTCTTCCATTTGTGTCATGCCCTGCCCCAAAGGGCAGGCTCTTTGAAATTTTAATATTTATTATTTTTGTTTGGGTTAGATTTTTCATTATTTTAATATTGGAAATTTAAATTAGAAGTTAATATTTAAGTATTTTTAAATCAATTACCTTGTTTTTTGATTCCATTTGCTTTCAAATTGTTGTTTTTTTCATTTGCTCTGTTGCTTGCCTTAACTTTTATATATATCTACTTTAAAGTTAGAATATTTTTACTCACTTACCTTTTAAAACCCTCCCTGCTTATGTTGTTGCCGCTTCTCCAGCTTTTACATTGCTGATCTGCGAGCTTACTGTGTTTCTTTCTCCTACTTTTCCTCCAGGCTCTTCCCAACTTCTCCAGTTTCTCCTGTCCTTGGCTGTTGTTCCCCCATGCCAATCATTTCTAACTGAAGAAAATTTAACTATAAATAAAGAGCTTGTGAAGAGTAGGATTTAAGCTGAAATTCTAAGTGATTTCTTCCCCTTCAACTTTTACAATTTTAACTTCAAATTTGTAATTTTTAGAATTTTGTTTTTTAAATTCATTTTCTTTAGTTTAGCTTTTTCCTTAAATCCAAATGGAACTTGTAAAACAACCAGCCTTAGGCTTGTTGTATCCATTTTTTCCCTTAAGGAATCTTTCAATAGTTATATGTATCAATTTGCATATGGAGAATATCATAATATCAATATTCCTTTAGTTACAAATTGTTCACTATTGAACACTTCATTCTATCTTCTTTTCTTAGGGTTTTTAAACTCTATTACTCCATTTGTGATGCAATATAGGTTTTTAGCGGGTTTCTGTAAGATCATCTTACAGACAGTACCTACATTCTTGTATCTTATAAATTTAAATCCCAATGCTTTGCACACTTTAGTTTATAACCTTGCACCATTATAGGCAAGACCTTACATTATTTTGGCTTCCCATGGGATTGACCCAGGAAACACTTTTTCCATATATTCTATTATCTTTTTAGCTTTGTTTCTCTCTATTATTATTGTAACTTTGTTATCTCTAGTAGTTTTCTTACTTGGTTGGTTATATGATAAGGCTTTTTGTAATAAGGAGGATCATAACCTCACTACCTACACCAACCAAACAGTAGTTCTCAATACCTTAGGCCATAGTTCACCACCCCCTAGTATTTTTAACACTTTAGCTTATGCACAGGCCCACTTTACTGCTTACGGGTCTGAGTTCTTCACCAACCAAACAGTAGTTCTCAATACCTTAGGCCATAGTTCACCACCCCCTAGTATTTTTAACACTTTAGCTTATGCACAGGCCCACTTTACTGCTTACGGGTCTGAGTTCTTCACCAACTCCCAGAAGGTCCTCTATCTTGCAGAGAAGCTCACTGGTCACTACAGAGATTGGTTTAGCTCTCATTTGATACGCAACCTGGGCATTCTCCAGAATTATGATCTCTTTTTCAGTTCACTCCTATCTTTCTCTAGAGATGACAAGGAGTTGTCCACTCCCTCTGCTTCTTGGTTTGCAGGTCTCACACAAGGTTCTCTTCCACTTGGAAAATACAACCGGAAGTTTTGCTCCCTTCAGTCAATACTACAAGCCTCTGACACTAAGGCTTGCAGCTTCTACAAGATAGGCCTCAACAGATTGCTCCAGGAATTTTTGGTCCACCATGATCTCCCTGACAAACTAGAATCTCTTATCAGAGAAGTGGTTAAGTGGAATTGGAAATACCTTTCTTCAAAAACACACTCTCCTTCTAACCTATCCCCTACAGCCCAGTTGTTTATCCCAGACAAGGCCTTGCTCTCTTCAACCCCTCCACCTGGCACTGAGCCAAAGTCTGGGGGAGGTTTTTGCCTTACTTCTGAGGAAGTCCTTAGAAGAAGGAACAACAACCTCTGCTCTTAATGTGAATCAAAGGATCATCTACCAGCCTGTCCTCTCTCCAAATGTCCCCCCTTTGTCAACAAGACCTCCACCCTCACTTTGCTGTCCCTTAACAATACTTCCAAGTCACCTACTGTCCTAGTGACCATTCATGGACCTTTGGGAAAGATCAAGGTGCTTGCTCTTCTTGACACTGGTGCTGATGCCAACTTCATTGAGGAGAAACTTGCTAAACTACTTGGACTCCCCACCTTTGGATCTCTTGACGTTAAGGTGGGAAACAGCACTCTCATTGACGCCACACCTATCCTTCAACCGTCACCATTGACTTGGAGGGCTCTTCATTCTGCGTCACGTGTAACTCTTCCCCCAACTTATCCTTCCTGTTCATCCTTGGATTCCCGTGGTTGAGAGAGTCTTTGCTTAACTTTGATCACCCAAACAACAAGATATCATTTACATGCAATGACGTTGTCAAATTGTTATCCCTTGTACCTGGTACTCTTGGCTCAACTTCCTCCAAACCAAACCTGACTTCTATCTCTAGTACCATCCTGGATACTCTTTCCACCAAGGAAAAAGATGGATTACCTTATTGTTACTCTGACTTCAAGGATTGTTTTAGTGAGGAGGAATGTAACCTGCTACCTCTGCATAGGCCCTACAATATTCAGATAAACCTTAAGCCAGGCACCACTCCCCCCTGGGGAAGGCTTATTCCTCTCTCTGACTCTGACAACACTCTACTAAAGAACTACATCAATGAGGAACTCTCCAAGGGTTTCATCTCTCAATCTACGTCTCCACGTTCTTCTCCCATCTTCTTTGTCAGTAAATCTGATGGCTCCAAGCGCCCTTGTGTAGACTATAGAGCCCTCAATGAGATCACAATCAAGGATAGATGCCCTATTCTTTCTGCTGAGGCTTTGACAGATTGCCTCACTGGTAGTTCTGTATATACCAAGATTGATCTCTGAAGCGCTTTCAACCAGATCAGAATCTCTCCTGGCCACAAATTGAAGACTGTGTTCTGTACCCCATTCAGGTTATACAAGTACAATGTAATGCCTTTTGGATTATGTAACGCTCTGTCAACCTTCCAGGCCTTAATAAATGAGGCACTTCTTCCCTTCCTTAACAAGTTTGTTGCTGTCTATCTCAATGATATCCTCATATACTCCTCTTCCATCAACAACCATGTCGCCCACATCTTCCAAGTACTCCAGAGACTTTGAGACTACAACCTGTTTGCAAAATCTTCTAAGTGCTCATTCTTCTGCACTGAGGTTGATTTCCTTGGCTACGTTGTCACTCAAAACGGTTTTGCTGTCTCCCCTAGCAAGGTGGATGCTATCCAAAGCTGGCCTGTTCCCAAGACCCGCTCACAACTTTGTGGCTTCCTTGGATTGGCAAACCATTGCCGTAATTTTGTGGAAAAAATTTCTTCTCTAGTCTTGCCACTCACTACCCTCACTTCTCCTTCTATTCCCTTTGTCTGGACACCTGAGGCCCAGCTTGTGTTTGAGGCTATGAAGGCTGTCTTTGTCTTCACTCCTGTTCTCCTGATGCCTGATCCTTCCAAACCCTTCTTGGTTGAGACTGATGCCAGCAACTATGCCATTGGCGGTGTTCTCCTTCAGCTTGGGGGATGGGATGCAACACCCTGTTGCATACTTCTCTCAAAAACACCTTACAGCTGAACAAAACTACCCTGTATACAACAAGGAACTTCTTGCCATCATCAAAACACTCAAGCATTGGCGTTGCTATCTTGAGGTACTTGATGAGCCTTTCATCATTTACACGGACCATAAGAACTTGCTTTACTTCACTGAGTCACGCTGCATTTCCCAAAAACACGCTAGATGGGTAATGGAGCTGTCAAATTTCTGCTTCAAGCTTGTGTACAAGAAAGGTGTACTTAATACCCTACCTGACGCTCTTAGTTGTCATCCTTCATTATCTGATGTTGACAAAAAATACAAACTCCTTAACACCAAGATGGTCCTTCCACCAGAGAGCTTTCTGAAACTTAATTTTATCATTACTACAACCCCCAATATACTGAAGCAAATCCACAAATCTCAGCTTTCTAATAAAGCCTTGTCTCAGATCATTGACGCTCTTACAAACAATAAGACAGTCACAAATCCTTCCTTCTCCCTGCTGGATGGTGTGTTATACTTCAACAACCTTTTGGTAGTTCCTTCTCTGGACCTTCAACAGCTTCTAACTATCACGTTCCATGACTCCCTTGCTGCAGGCCACTCTGGATACAAAAAAACACTTTCTAAACTCTGCAATCACTTCTGGTGGCCAAAGATGTCCACCTTTGTTAAGTCATACGTCAGTAGTTGCCTAGTTTGCCAGAGAAGCAAACACTTCACCCAGAAACTTGTGGGTCTTCTATGCCCCCTCCCAGTCCCTGAAGGTCCTTGGCAGTCTGTCTCTCTGGATTATATTGTCTAGCTTCCTCAGTCTAAAGGTTTTGACGCCATACTGGTCATTGTAGACATATTCTCAAGGCAAGCTATTTTTGCTCCCTGAAATTCTAACATTACTGCAAAGCAGACTTCTTCCCTCTTTGTCAAAAACGTCTTCATCCACCATGGTACTCCAAGAGATATTGTCTCTGACTGTGGACCACAATTCCTTTCCCTGTTCTGGAAGGAGTTTATGACTCAGCTAGGTGTTCATCTTTCCCTTAGCACCTCTTATCATCCCCAGTCTGATGGGCAAACCAAATGTACCAATCAGACACTAGAATGTCTCCTTTGCTGTTTTTCCAACAAACAACAAGAAAATTGGGCTTCTCACCTACCTTTGGCCCAGTATTCCTACAATGCTACTCCCCATTCCTCTACCAAGATGACTCTGTTCATGGCAAATTTAGGCTACACTCCTGCCTTTGTTCCTTCTGTCACCTCTTCTGTCTGTTCCCCGTTAGCCAAAGAGTTTCTTGTCCAGCTAGAACTCATCCAGAATTCCTTGAAAGAGAATCTCTCTAATGCTATTGAGGTTTACAAGGTCCAGGCCAACTGTCATTGTCAGGAGGGAAAGGGCATTCAGGTCAACAACCTTGTATATCTAAATATAAAGAATCTTCCTATCAGATGGCCTTCCCATAAATTTGGCCCACAGTTCATAGGGCATCTCCTTGTAACAGAAAAGGTTGGGAAGGTTGCATATTGTATCCAGCTTCCTCCAGGGTATTGCATTCATGACAACTTTCACGTGACTCTCCTCAAACTCCAGACTTCTCCTCCTCCTTCTCATCAGAACAACAAAGCACCTCCTCCTCACATGGTCTAAGGGACCCCTGAATATGAGGTTGACTCCATTATCAACCATTGTTACCACTATGGCAAACTCCAATACTTGGTTTTTTAGAAGGGATATTCCGTTGAGGAGAGCTCTTAGGAGCCATTGTCTAATCTTGAAAACTGTCCCAAGGTCATCAAGTCTTATATCCAAGCACATCCTGAGCTTGGATCTGGAGGGGGTAACGTCATGCCCTGCCCCAAAGGGCAGGCTCTTTGAAATTTTAATATTTATTATTTTTGTTTGGATTAGATTTTTCATTATTTTAATATTGGAAATTTAAATTAGAAGTTAATATTTAAGTATTTTTAAATCAATTACCTTGTTTTTTGATTCCATTTGCTTTCAAATTGTTGTTGTTTTCATTTTCTCTGTTGCTTGCCTTAACTTTTATATATATATCTACTTTAAAGTTAGAATATTTTTACTCACTTACCTTTTAAAACCCTCCCTGCTTATGTTGTTGCCGCTCCTCCAGCTTTTACATTGCTGATCTGCGAGCTTACTGAGTTTCTTTCTCCTACTTTTCCTCCAGGATCTTCCCAACTTCTCCAGTTTCTCCTGTCCTTGGCTGTTGTTCCCCCATGCCAATCATTTCTAACTGAAGAAAATTTAACTATAAATAAAGAGCTTGTGAAGAGTAGGATTTAAGCTGAAATTCTAAGTGATTTCTTCCCCTTCAACTTTTACAATTTTAACTTCAAATTTGTAATTTTTAGAATTTTGTTTTTTAAATTCATTTTCTTTAGTTTAACTTTTTCCTTAAATCCAAATGGAACTTATAAAACAACAAGCCTTAGGCTTGTTGTATCCATTTTTTCATTAAGGAATCTTTCAATAGTTATATGTATCAATTTGCAGATGGAGAAAATCATAATATTGATATTCCTTTAGTTACAAATTGTTCACTATTGAACACTTCATTCTATCTTCTTTGCTTAGGGTTTTTAAACTCTATTACTCCATTTGTGACGCAATATAGGTTTTTAGCGGGTTTCTGTAAGATCATCTTACAGAAAGTACCTACATTCTTGTATCTTTTAAATTTGAATCCCAATGCTTTACAAGCTTTAGTTTATAACCTTGCACCATTATGGGCAAGACCTTACAATTTGACCTGATAATAGTGTTTGTTTGAGGAAATTTTTGAGCCTAAGATGGCTTCTACTTCATGTTTGTGATTGCTGAATTAGAGAAAAGTATAGGCTTTGTGGAGATGGGCGCTTTACCAATAAATGGTTTAAATTTAGAGACATGGAAGACTGGATGAACCTTGCTGTTAGGAGGGAGCTCAAGTTCATAAGCTGTGTCATTAACTTTCCTTAAAATTTTAAAAGGGCCATAGTTGAGTGGACCTAGTTTGCAGCAAGTGATTGGTAATTTGAAGTGTTCAGCTTTCAATATTACTAGGTATTCATGAGAATATAAGGGGCATCAATTCTATGAGCATCAGCTTTGCGTTTATAATCCTCTTTGGCTTCCATGAGGTTTCTGATTAAATCTGCATGAATAGATACAATCTTTGGGACAATATTCTCTTCCAACTCTTCTGCTGGTGCTTCTGAGTTAGGAAGAGGACAAGGATTAAAGCCCTTAATTTGCAAAGAAAGGAGAAAGGCCAGTTGAGGCATGAGAGGCATTATTATAGACAAATTGAGCAACACAGAGCCATGAAACCCAGTCTTTCTGATGATGAGAGACGTGGCAATGTAGGTACTTTTCAAGTATCTGATTTAAGCGCTCTGTTTGACCATCAGACTGAGGATAATAGCCTGAAGAACAACAAGGCTTGATATTTAAATCCTTGCTAATAGACTCCCAGAACTTGGATGCAAATTGTGGGCCTCTGTCTGATGTAACTTCATCTGGGAGGCCATGACAAGCAAATATTTCCTGAAGAAATATTGTTGCCATTTCTTGTGAGGTGATAGTCTTATTGTACAGGAAGAACTCAGCGTACTTTAAAAACCTGTCCCCAACCACCATAATAGAATCAAAATCTTCAGACTTTGGGAGGCCAATTATAAAGTCTACACTGACAGAAGACCATGGACAAGCAGGAAGTTGTAAAGGAAGAAACTTCCCTGAAGGCATGGAGCGGGAGTGCTTTGACCTAGCACAGGTAAGACATGCCTTAAGGTACAAGGATACCGCATTGTGGAGACCAGGCCAGGAAAATTGGCAACAAATAAGTTCTACAGTTTTAGCAATTCCTGGGTGACCCACAGTAGGAGGATTGTGAGACATGTTAAAAATCCCAATACAAAGTTTCCAGGAGGTACCCATATTTTCTTTTTGTGATAAATAATCCTGTTGGCATAGGTAAAGTCAGGATACTTTAAAGAGGCACCTTTGCTTAGCCTGGGTAGGAACTCTTTTTTGAACTTGGTGTGGGCTTGAGAAGTTTTGACCCTTATCCACAAAAGATTTTGAGACATGGAAGCAAAGAAATCAGATGGCAGCATAGTGGCTGTATTAAAGGAGTTAAGAGTTTCTTCCAGTATAACCAAGCCAGGATCATGGCTCAGCATATCTGGAATATGATTGGCAACCCCAGGCTTATACTTGATTGTTAATATATATTGGGATAAGTCAAGATGCCAACAAGCCTGTCTCTGGTTCATGTGATGAGGCCTTTTGTGATATTCCAAGGCATGATGATCAGCACAAATAGTAATTGGATAGTGAGTGTGCAGCAAAAGATATTGCCAATGATTTAAGGCTGCCACAATAGCTAAGAGCTCTTTGTCATAGATAGGATAATTTGTCTCTGGGAGGAGCATCTTTCTGGAGAAGAAGCCAATTGAGTGGTCATCATTATCATCTCCTTTTTGCAAAAGAACTGCCCCAATAGCATGATTAGATGTATTTTTTTCCAGGATGAAAGGCTTTTCTGGGTCTGGGTGCACAAGGACTGGGGAAGACATAAGAATATCCTTTATCTCCTTGAAGGCCTTTTCTTCTTGTGACCCCCACTTAAAGGGAACATCACCAGTAAGCTTATTAAGAGGAGAAGCTATTTCTGACAGGTTTTTGGTGAAGCAACAGAGAAAATTTACTGTACCCATAAAAGAAAGGACATCTGTGCAAGAGGTAGGACAAGAACAGTCTTTAATGGCAGTCAGCTTGTCAGGACAGATAACATGATCATCTTTAAAGATAAAATTGCCTAGGAAGGTGACTTCTTCCTTATAAAATTCACATTTTTCCAGCTTAAGTTTTAGATTGGCACTAGATAATGTATCTAAGACCTTTCTAATGTCCTCTTGATGGGTTTTATAATCTTTAGAGAATACCAGAATATCATCCATGTACGACAAACAACATTGACCTCTAAGGTTTCCAAGAACAGCATCAATCATGCGCTGAAAACATGAAGGAGCATTACAAAAACCAAATGGTATGACCTTATATTCAAAGACCCACAAGTGACATTTGAAGGCAGTGAACTTCTGGTGGTCAGGGTGAACTGGGATTTGGTTTAAGGCATCTCTGAGGTCTAACTTCAAGAATATTTTAGCACCCACAATCACAGAAGCAATATCAGTCATGAGAGGCATGGGACAAGGATCAGGATCAGTAATGGCATTTAAGTGGGTAAAATCCATACAAGGATAGAGTTCACTGTTAGATTTAGGGACTAAAATAACAGGAAAAACCACAGGAGAACAACTGGGGACAATTAATCCACAAATAAGCATGTCCTGAAAATATTCACTAAGGCTTTGCTGTGCTACCCTGTTAAGAGCATATAAAGGTGAGCCCTTGGGTAAAACAGAGCTCTTTTTAAAACTGAAGGAGAAGAAGTGTGAGTTTGGGACAAAAAGAGCTGGCAATGTAACCTTCTCAAAACAATGCACATAATCTATAAACTGAGATGGAAGCTTGTCCTGAAGATCCTGAGAAACCAAATATGCAAGAGGCTTTGCAGGCAGTGCATTGGACAGAAACTTCAGACAATACAATTTTTTATCTTTAGGGTTTAACTCAACTACACCTTGGTTCATTTTAACATGTGGATTATAGAAGTTACACCATTGCATACCAAGTATGACAGGAGAAGGAAAAATCCTGAATAATAGTGACAGGCTGTTTTAATTTGATACCATCCTGAATAAGAGGTACCTGCTTTGACATAACCCAAGTGGGGGCTGTAATCTCAGTATCTCCTAGTTTAACTGGAGGGCCTTCAGAGTAAGGAAGGTTCAAAAGACAAGCCAGGTTTATATCCAAAAAGTTATCATGATCACCAGTGTCTATCAAGGCCATGATGTTTAGTCTTTTATGTTTGCTGTGGTGTGGATAAAAAACAGAGAAAGTAACTAGCAGATAAAAGTCTTGACTAGCATCTTTATTGATAGCGCCAAGTACCACAGGGGTAGGAGGGGAGGCAGCCAGGTTGTGTGAGGCGGCGTCCTCTGCTACAGGAGTGGTAGGCCCACGGGAGCCCCAGTTACTGTAAATTAAGAACCTGAATGTAAAAATGCGGAATTGTCAAATCCTTGGTCCAAAATTCAAATCACTTTTGTGGGATGGCCTTTTTTAATTAAATTGATTTTTTGAGTATTTATTTGAATATTTGAAAATGCGGGAACTCATAGACACTTTGTAAAGTTCAAGTTGAACTGCATATTTCTAATGGACAAAATGAATTAACTGGAATCAGATTTGAAGCGTTCAAATCCATCAGCCATTTTCATTAAGTTTACTATGTTTTTTGAAATTGTGGGATTGTCAAATCCAAGAAACAAATTTCAAATCACTTTTGAATGCCACTAGTAAACTCAGATATTAATTGCAGGAAATGGAATCCAAACTTAATGTACACTAAGCACACTAGGAAACACCAACCCAAATAAAAAAGCTCCACCACAACTAAAATCAAACCAAAATTCAATCTTGATAACCATAATTAGACAAAAAAAGTGATTAAACTTTAAAATCATTCAAATCCAGAAAGTATACAATATTATTCACTTCAAATCATGGATATAGAAATTCTGTTACTATTCAAGGCTAGCTCAAGAGAAAATAACTACCCACAACTAAACCAATAACTCCAAATAAATAAATATTTAATCTAAAATATATTTTTATTTTATTTTTTATGGACTGTCAATTGCATTCCCAACTGGCTCCTGCACCAGCCCGCAGGGCAGCCTGTCCACAAGGGCGTCCCAGAGGGTCCAAGAACAGACCCAGAACCCAACTTGAGGGGAGTCATGCCAATACACAGGCCTCCCAAGGTGTCAGCGCCAGCCAACCACCTCCCGCATCCCAAGCCAGAACTACTAGCTTGAATCCCAGGCAGAAGCCACTCTCAAGGCCTGCTACCAAAGTCTCCTACACCAGGATCACCAGGAACACTGAGGTTACTTACACCTCCACTGTTTACCCAGTTGTCACCCGGCCCGGCACTCTTGACCCAAGAGTTGCCACTTCCTGCCCCCGCGTCTTTGACACCACCTACAAGCCATTGGCAGCCACTGTTGAGCCATCTGCGCCTATTGTGTATTTAACCATTGATGGTGCTACTGCAAGCAAGCGTGATCTCACCTTCTACATGAAGGTCCCCGTCCCCTATGTTGAGCCTGGTAGCCAGGATGCCGTGGTACCTGCCAAGGGCCGGCAGCGGTTGACAGATAGTGAGCGTGAAGCTCTCCTCAACTGCTTGAACGGGGGAATGGCAGTTTGGGATATTGCGTCCCAATTTGGTGTCACAGCCAGATACATTGCCAACATCAACACCAGGTATGGCAATACCAGGCAAATTGCCAAATCCACCAAGGCAAAAAGACAGCCCAAACTTCTTTGGCCCGTTCATATTGATGCAATCAAGCAGTGGGTAGCCAAGGATTGCCACCTGGACACACTTGCTGTCCAATCAATGCTTGCCACAGAGTTTGGGCTTTCTGTTTCCAAAACCCTTGTCTACAAAACAATGGTTGATTTGGGCTTCTCTTGGAAGGTTCTTGGAGTTTCTCTGTACAATAGGAACAGTGAAAAGACCATCAAGGATTGACGCATTTATGCCAAGACATATCTGGCACTAAAGGAGACTGGCAATGTACAGTTCTTCTATATCAACAAATCATTGTTTTCCTCCTCACTCAGGTCTAGACATGGGTGGATTAAGAAGAGGTCCAAGGACAGCATAGCCCATTGTGCAGCTGTCTGTTCCCAGGCTTATTCCATGGTTGCGCTTCTTGGTCCTCACAGGTTGGACCAGTATCAGATGATTAAAGGCTCCCATAACAGTGGGACCTTTCTCAATTTTCTCTGAGCTGTCAAGGAGTACCTGTGGATAAATTACAGCGGCACAACCAATGTTGTTGTGCTTGATAATGTTGGGCTCCACAAAGTGGATCTGGTTGTGTCCAAATTCCCCCCATTGACAAAAACAGCCACACCTCCAGCCACCAACTTACCAATTGTCCAATGAGACTTCTCTTCCTCCCGCCATATTCCCCATTCCTGAATCCAATTAAGGAGGTGTTTGGTTGGATCAAGAATAAGGTGAAACAAGGCCTTCCTCAGGACACTGAGGATCTATTCAATATTATTGAGATCAGCCAATTTGCAATGCCACCTGATGTGGTGGTAGCTTTCTATGAGCACTCGGAATCCTTCCTTCCAAAAGCCCTGGCCTCCAAGCCAATCAGATAAATGGGTGCTCTTGGTTTTATTTGTTTTTATTTTTATTTATTTTGTTTTTATTAGGACTCAAAAATTATTATTTATATATAATAATGTTACGTTTGATTGTACAGTAGTTTTAAAAGCTATGGCAACAAGCAAAATGAACTCAGATTTAAACAAAATCCAAGTTGCGCGAGATTCAGGATTCAAATAATTTAAATATTGTCAGTTAATAAATGAAATGTCAAACCAAAAAAAATTTCACTAGCCCATTATATGAAATTATATCAAACATCAAGCGGTGTAGTTCAACCCACAAACAAAATGAACTGACGCAACAAGTGAAATGGATGGATGCTATTCCGGAGTATATTATAATCCAATCAGGATTCATATAAGACACCAACAGAAGAACCAAAATGAAACAGAATCTGAGTACTCTAGAAGCAAGATTACACAAACACAAAACAAAATTAACTCACACAAGATGTGTAGTATGAGCAGCCTAAAATAGAAAAATAACAGTATAACAGCCAATCAACAGCTATCCAATTTAGGAACAGAGGCATTTTATTCATTTTCATGGCTCCAGATTTGTATGGAATGGTTTTGAGAACCTTCTGAATATGGACTTGAGATTGCAATAAAAATAATTCATTAAGTTTTAAAATTTCTACTTTTAGTGATTTTATCCTAGGTTTTTTTACAATGGTTTTTACTAGCAATATCTTTGACGGTGTCAGCAGCCAAGCCAACAGCAGCCAAGCCAGCTTCAATGGAGGCAAGGCTCAGAACGTGGAGGCACCCGTTTATACCCAAGCCTTTGAGGCAGGTAACAAGGAAGCTGACCTGTTACTGTCCCCCAACCCATATGGCTTTGACTTTTTTGAGGGTCACTTTGTGTCTAGTGCTGCCCCCGCTCCCACACCCACCCCTGCACAAGCTGCCCACCAACCAACCAATCAGGATGGCAACCTCAATTCAGAACAACTTCCCGCCATTGCCCAACCTGCCCCTCCCTCAGCCAATCAGGCTTCAGCTCCCCCCACCCAGCGCCCCAAGCAACAAATCATCACTGCCCAAATTCTTCAGGAAATTGTGGCACTAACCTGCAGGGTTGTCCTGGGATCAGATTGCTGACCAATTGCAATTTACCCAAGCTACTGTCATGCGGGAATTCAACAGCATGATGAACAGGGGGAATCAGATCAGGGCGGCCAAGAAGCCCAAGAAGGCCCAAGAGTCCCAGATAACTGAGGCATACCCAATAATGCTTGACCTCCTCCAGCGGGACCCCAAGCTTCCCTTGACCCAGGTCCGGAAGCAACTTGCTCACCATAGCATTTGGGTGTCTGAGCGCATGGTGCAGCTCTGGATGTACAGGAAGGTGGCTTCTGTACGGGTTCTTACCAATTTTGCCGGCAACCAATGGGATGGCGCTGAGGATCCCCTGTATGATCCTGCCATTGAATCCACCCTGGTCTGTTGCTTGACTAGTCTGTCAGATGATGTCATTTTCATCTTCTACTAAAAGCTATTGTTAGCTTTTGATGACTTTGGTGAGCAAGGAAGAGCCGCCACTCAAAAAGGAAGGAAGAAGGTCAAGAAGGGGACGTTCATTGGTGCATTTCTGGCTGTGTTGGCCAAGGGTTTTGTCTATTATTGGACAAACCCTGATTTTGTTGATGGGTACTCTTACGGCCACATCCTCAGTGGATTGCTCAACTCCTGGGATGGCTTGAATTCCAAATACTGGGTTTTCTTGAGCCACCAGATGGAGGGAAGCTCCACTGCCCTCAAGGCCATCCAGGGACGCAGGCACCAGGCCTCAGTCTACCCTGCCAGCCATGCCAACGTCCATCTGGGAGATGTTGTCTTCTTTAACATGGGGTCCACACTACAGAAGCGCCGTCCTCAGTCTTTCAACAACCTCTATCTTGGGGTCCTTGATCACAATTTTCTCTTTGGTTGCCAAATGGTGGCTGACTTGTTTGCGCAAATGGTTTTCCATGTGAACATGGGCAGCCAATCACGTAAGAATTAGCACTTTCCACCTCGGGCAACTGCCACTTACCAGCCCATCCAGCCAATGACTAATGAGGAGTACAACAAGCGGTATATGGCGGCCATCACGCGAAATCCTCATGCCTCCACCCCCACCACCAACACCCCTAACCCGCAAGCCCAACCCACCCAATCCCAGACCCCCCAGGCCAGCACTGCCTCTACGTCTTCCTTCCTGCATTATTCTGCCTCCTAGCCATCACTCCCCCCGCCTCAATAAACCCCCTGTCACCAAACATTTTATATTTACATTATCTTTATTTTGAATTTCAATTGTTAATGTTCTCTTTGTTAATAGTTGGTTTTATTCTTTATGTTCAGCTTATTTCTATAAAATCATAATTTACTATGGTGTGTATCTAGATCCTGAACACAGTTATTTTTAGCACCAAACCACAGCCCCTTGTGAAAACATTAACAACAATTTGGTGATCAGCTAAATTTGAATTAGAAAATTATAGTGTTAACTGTTTTTAGATAAAGTTGTTACTGATCCAAATTCAAAATCTTAATGATAAACTTTAAGCCAATCAGGAGCCAAGTGATAAAGTGATTGTTGTGACATAAAGGGTCATTCAATAATTCTTTGATGCATGTGCGCTAATTAATATGATTGGCTGGATGTTTTGCCATTGTACGCCATTGCCACTGTGGCAATGGCGTACAATGGCAAAACATCCAGCCAATCATATTAATTAGCGCACATGCATCAAAGAATTATTGAATGACCCTTTATGTCACAACAATCACTTTATCACTTGGCTCCTGATTGGCTTAAAGTTTATCATTAAGATTTTGAATTTGGATCAGTAACAACTTTATCTAAAAACAGTTAACACTATAATTTTCTAATTTGAATTTAGCTGATCACCAAATTGTTGTTAATGTTTTCACAAGGGGCTGTGTCAAGCGCCAAAAATAATATGGTAATCAAGGAAACAATGCCACACAAAGCAAACAACACATATTGAGATGTATGTAAAACATATACAAAATGGGTAAAAAGATGGGATAATGTAGTAAATGGGAAAACAAAAAGGAATAAACAAAGAGGCAATTGTATCAAAATAATACAGAATTTATTGGGGCAAGAGCTATAAAAACATATGAAAAGGTTAGTAAAAAATCAATGAGCAAATTGGAAAAACTTCTAAGAGACCTTGACTTGGCAATTGCCAAAATCAAAGAAATTGACCGCAAGGTCAAGGAAAAGGTGAAGTCTGCCGTCCTTGAAGGGGACAAAATCAAAAAGGTGTCCGCCAAGTCACTCATAACCAAAATACCAGACACACCTGAGAAGACAATAGAGCGCCTACTTAATATTCAAAAAACAGTGGTTGAGGGGCTCCAGTTCAAGTCCTTTGCACTCTCTGTGCCGTCTGTCTGGACGGACAACCCTGAGATGTACGCACATCTCAAACCTGCCAAGAGGGCCCGCAAGGAGGACACTGAGACGCCTGCAAAGCTGCTTGCGCCAAGGATGGCAAAGCCTGCCAAAGCCGCTGACAAAGAAGAAACCCAAGAAGGTAACCTAAGAAAATAAATTTAATAAAAATTCATAAATACTTACCTTTTTTTAGAAGAAGTTGATGGCAAACTCTGCCAGGTCCTGGTTCCTTTTGTTCCCCCCACGCTCTACTCAAATTTTGCCACTCACGTGGCAAAGCAGCTTTTCCTGTCCCCCCTGTCTTGCAGGAGCTCAAAGATAGGATTCATGGTGCATTCCCAATGTCCAGGGAGGCATTGGCTGGGCTAACTCATGAAGAGGAGGCATCTGAATGGGCAGTTACTGCCTACAAGGATGCTCAACTGGTCCACCTGGACCCAGTTAACCTCAGTGGAATTTACTGTGTAAACTCCATTGAGCTTGTTTGGGACGTCCTGGCAACGCTCCCATTCAAGAATATACCAGAGATGGGCCAGGCCCATGCGGCTGCTTGATTCTGCTTCCCGGTGGAGCACACCCTGTCCTACTTGCTGGAGAACTTCAGGCGTGCGGTAGAAAAACTGGTTGTTGTGGATGCAACAGCCATGAAGAAGACTAAAATCCTCCTGGCGGACTTTGGGCTGGCCTGGAGTGCGGACAAGACGGGGTCCCAGAAGCTATGGATCTTACCTTTGGCAAAACAAAACACGAGAAAAAAATAAGCGCAGTATACAATAAGCTGTGTGAGTTTACGGAAGCCTTTGAAGGGCAAAGGCTTCACTTGGTGGTTTACCTGGGGTTCCTGTTTTACTTTGGAATGAGCGCCAGCATGGAGGACCTGGACGGGGTCCTTATGGGGATCAACGAGGCCCAAATTGCTCTTGACAAGAAAAAGTCCCCCCAGGTTACAACTCAGTTGACCATGTTATCCAGGACGCCCTGGTCCTGGCAGGAATCTACGGGTTTGCAGCCCCGCCTGAGAAGCTGCTGCTTCACTCCCACCTCACCATCCTCCCTTTTACCAGCAGGCAAGAATATTTTAACCAGGGTGTATCCACTGTCCACAGTGTGGCAGTGGAGGTTGTGCACCACCTCCATCGTGGGGTGGGTACATACCGCCAAACCCATTATAGGCGCTCCTAATTTATTCTCTATACCAATAAATATATTTACCCTCTAGATTATTTTTATTATAATTAATAATTTTATAAAATAATATTTTAGCAAACATTACTTACAAAATAAATTCCAGGGAAAGTTTTAATAAAAGCATATAATATATTTCAATAAAATCTACTTCTAATTTGTATGATTTACATTTATTTTTTTAGTTTGCTTTTTATATTTATTTGCCAAAAATGATATTGATGTGTTTGCGTAATCCATTATCAAGCGTTTGGTATACCCTTGGATGCAATAATAAAAATGATTATAAATAAATAAATTACTAACCTTCATTGATGGTCGTGCTGAATGTGATTGCAGGCTTAGAAACATCTAAATATAAAATGATATTTAATAAATCTTGAATAGTAAATTAGAGAATATAAAAAAGTCAGACAAGCTAAGCCTTTAATTGATTGGCTGGTTTGTAAGGCACGCGGGGATAAACAAATCAGTGTGGCCATAGAATTTGGCCATGGTCTCAGCTGGGAGGGTATGGATCCCGGCCTGCAGCAAATCAAAAAGGTCCTCTGTCCCAGTTGGGGTTCCTTGCTTGACAACTTACTTGAGCCACCCAAAGACTTCCTCAATGGGATTTAGGAAGGGCAAATAGGTGGGGAGGAAAAGAAGGCGCATATTTGGTGTGGCCAATTGCTGGGGGCCCACTGCAATGCTTGTGTCAATTGATGGAAATTCTTCAAGAATATCCGCCACCTTGTGGAGACCAACGTTGTCCAGCACAATTACGTTGGTGAAGCCCGGGCTTGTGCACCTCAGGTGCTCCTGGACCAATCAGAGGAATGATAGGAAGGTCCAGCTATTGTGAGATCCCAATATCATTTGGTAGAGCTCAACCCCCTTTGGACTGAGGAGAGCCACCATCAAATAGGCTGTGGTACGGACTGCAGCACGCCAAGCCATCCCGTCATTGGAGCCTCTGGGGACATACCCATACTCATTGCGCATTGACAAGGCAAATGCTGATTTATCAATGTAGTAAAATTTGACCATCCCCTTGGCTTTTAGGGCAGTATACGCCTCTGCATATTTTCTCTGGGTCTCAATATTGGCTGGGCTGTTCCAATTGTATGGGGATACCCCAAGTTTTTTCCAGGAAAATTGCATTCCCTTGACCAAATGATAATAGAAGGAAATTGAGGCCTCAACCCCAAAAGCAGACTTGACCATGGCCTGTATATTTGCCAGTTCAAGATAGCAATCTCGGGTTATCCACTGGCAGATTGCCCATTTGTGCTCCTTTGTGAGCATGGTCAACACGTGCAAGGATTTCTCCGCAGCAAGGACTCAACCTGTGTTGAGGAACTTGTTGAAGGTCTTTGAGGCGTACTTGGGATCCACCCCAACAATAGCTGTGGCCGCCTTGTAATTGCCTGATTCACACATTAGATTAAGCAGGATGATGTGTTGGATGTTGGGGATGCGCTTCTGAGCGGGCTTTTTAGCGGTGGGGATTGACTCATCAGCATTGGGCAAGGCACAGGGCATAGGCACCTTGTTGTAGAAGGCTGCAACTTTCTTGTGCACCAGTTGTCCCTCATCAGTTTGAAAGAACTTGGGCTCCTTGTTGTCCTCCTGATTGTCATTGCTTATGTATGGCTCATAGCTAGTATCAAGTACAGGCTTCACCTTCTCCAGCATGGCTGACGGGACCAACTCTTGCCAGTACACAGCGTCAAACACATATGAAGTAAGTTCTACCTCCTTGTTTCTAACCATTTTGGTAGTGGTGACCTTGGTTGGCTTCTGGGTCAGCTTTGGGACCCAAGGGTTTATGCTCCGCACCCTAGCAGCTTGTGCTCCTTGAACTGGCTGTGTCAGTGCAGCGTCACTATGGAACTCTCCTCTTCTGCCTCCCTCCTGAGTAGGCACTTGTGTTGTAATGAGTCTATTCTTTGACCCGCGGGGGCGACCGCAACCGCGGCGCACAACGGGTGCATTGGTACTCTGGTGTTGTGTTCCTTCCATTTTAAAATTTAATAAAATACTAAATAAATTTTAATTAAGTTACTCCCTAATTTTAATTTTTGCTTTTATCTGAATATGGATATTTAATTAGAGGTTTCCCACCCAATATCCCAATTATAGATTTTTTATTTCTTAATTAGTTGTTTCTGGTTTACAACGCCTATTTTTGAATACCCAAAATAATTCCCACCCTTTTTCCCAGATTTTATGCCAAATATAAGCACCCAACACAATATTTTTAAAATTTATGTTTCAGATCTTGTGTCTTATTTTAGATACCTTGGTATCATTCATGATTACAATCCATTGCACACATTGCGTGAGTGATTTTGTTTACATTGTGAGTTGCTATTATGTTTCGATTTTGGATTGAGTTTTGACACACCTTGCTTGGGTGTATTTTGTCACTAATTCACATAGTAAACATATGTACACCAAAAGCCAACTCACACCATTTTGTTTGTGAATCCATGTATTTTGGATTGCATTTTGAATGGTTTTGCTTTGCACGTGAGTACTTTGTTGCTGTGTTGACCCATTTTGCCTATTAGCGCCAAAAATCCCTGTTAACGGAGTGTATATTTTAACCTGCTAGTTGAATTTCATTTAAATCTGAAATGATTTTGTTTAAATCTGAGTTCATTTTGCTTGTCGCCATAGCTTTTAAAACTACTTTATTATAGACATATAAGAATACATAGAAAAGGTTAGTAAAATTAATTATACTAGGTATGAAGAATATATTTTTATTATAATACATTGAATATTATATTGACTGTTGCGCTAACAAATGAATAAATTAAAAAAAGATATAAATAGAATTATTTTATTTAAATAATTGTTAATTGTTGATGGTACTTTGGCTTTTTTAAGCCACAAATTGGACCTTGCATGTCATCATCTGATCCTTGTTATTTCAGTGCCACTATAGCCACATGACACAGAAACCAATGATTTTCATGTATTGCTTACTAATTAGTATGTAGGACGCGGGTCAAGCATATCAAATATGTTTAACAAATCACATTACAAGGGAAAGGTAATTCAAGTTCTAAACAATCAGTTGTTTAGAACAATAGTGGAGTGGGCCGCATGGTGCAGATAAATTCAATTCTCAATGTTTATCTATGTGATAAATAAACCCATATTCAATGAGCTAATAAATAAAAACATTTTTAACTTATTTTTAATATTTGATGTGGTTGCAACTTTAACTAATGGCTTGTAATATATTTAGATATATTAATATTATAATTTACATACTAAAAGTTAAAATAGAAATTAAAATATTAAAAGTAAAATTATAATTATAAATTGTAAAAGTTAAATATTAAAGTTTAAATATTTGAAATTTAACTATTTTTATTAAATTGTGATTTATTCTAATATTGAAATAATTGATATTAAAAATTTTAATATTGTAATATGTATTATTAAAATTTTAATATTAAATTTTAGATACTAAATATTTTTAATATTTAAATATGTAATATTAAAATTTTTATAGTAAAATGTTAATAGTACATATTTCAGTATTAAAAAAATAGTATTAAAATATAAAAAATTAAAAAAAAATTGCAAGGGGAAAATATTTATTGGGGGGATGCTAATTGCAAAGGGAATGTGATTATTCTGGGGAATTATACCCCAAAATTAAATTTTCAGCTAATACATCTAATTGAATCCACATACTAATCTGTACGTGGTGGACAACCCTGGATGTAATTGCTAGAGGGGTGGTGCCCTGTACCCTGGTGGTTGCTGATTGTTTGATAAAAGGCAAGCGGGTGAGCAAATCAACTAGTAGGTTTTTTGGGGGGCATGTAGTACCCGTATAGTGTTGCCAATGCAAATGAATCATAGAGGACGTGCTCAACTGTCCTGTATCCCCGTGGTGTTTTCTGGTGGTTGAGGGCTACGCGGCAAATGTCCATTTGAATAGGTACATCCTCCAACTTTTTGATGTTGGTTTTTAATATGCAGTGGAGGAGGATTCCCAGGTATACCGCGATGTGGATCCTTTGCAAGGTATACTTTTCCAAGAACATGCATAATTTTTTGAATCTTTGTACTAACCTATTAATATAGAATGTTTGGTTGAACTTGAAGAGGGTTCCAGGGGCGCCTGACTTTAATCAGCCCCCCAGGCCTCTGCAAACAATATCAATAAAGGTTTAAAATTATTCACAAGGACTGCATCCCCACCTTTATTTGATAGTGCCTTAAAAACTTCATTAAAAATTGCAGATTTTAAATATTCATTTCCAATTTGAAAGTCAGTTTTTATTAAATTTTTTCATATTAGTTGATGTTTGTGAAGGGAAATTGTTGAATGCTTTTGTATATGTATTCATTGAAGTTCAGTTTGATATTCCCGCAAATTTCATTCATTTCTTTGATTTTGATAGTTGATCCTAGTTTGTATGCTTCCCTTATCCATGGCAAGCACCCTGTGGGTGGTGAATATTTCCTATCTTGAGCTTCAATATTAAAAAAATTATTCATATTATGTTGAATTATTTTATTTATTTGGTTTTTACTTATTTGCTTTACAGGGGCCACCAGTGACTGATAACCCCCGTAAAACCAACTTGGCGTATAAGCCGCCACTTCCGCAACCTCATCCCCATTCCTGGTGATGACTAAAATAAATATAAGTAAAACATAAAAAGACTTACTAATTGTTTCCCCTGTGGCCACCTCAGCCACAGGCGCTACTTCAGCAAACTTCATGAGTGTTGGATGCTCTTCATTAATTTTTCTAGGCTTAATTTTTCTTATATTTCTTGCTACTTGTGCTTCTTCTTGGTTTTCATTTGATAAAGCTTCTGTATTTCTTGAGGCGCTTCTGCTTCTTGCTTGTATTTCATTTTCATCTGTTTCCATTTGGGCGGTTTCCTCTTCATTGGTGTTGATTTCCTTTTGAATTTCTGTTCCTTCAATTAGTTTGATCTTATTGTTTTCTTTGGCCCCCTGCCAGAACTCCCACAAATTGTAGGCCGTGTTGTTGAACTTTAAACTTGATAAAATTGTTCCCTGTAGATTAAGTAATTTTTCTTTATTCTTTTCATCTATAATATTTCCCAACTTATCCAGAGCATCTTCTTTTGACTGGATTAGTGGCTGGCCCTTGTTACCCAGCTTCCCTGTCACTATTTCCCTTATATTTCTTTCTATCTTAATCAACAAATTAGAAGCACACCTGCAAAAGGTTGTTAAGTTATAGATTGTTGATATATTGTTGAATCCCATCAAAAAAACCAGGTTTTTATAGTACTATCTTCAACGCATACATATTTTTCATCATCATTAATAAATTAAAGACAATAAACGTAAATATTGGATTAAAATATTGAAATTAGACATCAACTCTTGATATTTTGATATTATGTGCATAACTCAATGCATTTTATTTAATAAAATTCATTGTAAACTTGGCCTTTTTCATTGTAATTTATTGAAATGGACTGTGTTTATATTAGAGAGCCATTAACACTTAGTACAAATATTGATACATAGTGCATTTTACAGCCTGTATATTTACCTATTGGTAATAATTCTGTAAACTTTTCAGTTGGATTTTACGAGGTAATAATGTAATGTGTTATAAATTACAGTTTACTGTCATTAATTGGTTGATTTTCTTTGCTGTGGCAATTGTGCATTTTCTGATATTTCCGCACTAGTATCCAATTGGTTGGCTTCACATCCAATCACACAGGCAATAGGAAAACAAGCCGCCACTCCAACCACATCTAGTCTCAGGATGGCAGCTTGTTTTTCTCTCTCCTGTGTGATTGGATGTGAAGCCAACCAATTGGATACTAGTGCGGAAATATCAGAAAATGCACAATTGCCACAGCAAAGAAAATCAACCAATTAATGACAGTAAACTGTAATTTATAACACATTACATTATTACCTTGTAAAATCCAACTGAAAAGTTTACAGAATTATTACCAATAGGTAAATATACAGGCTGTAAAATGCACTATGTATCAATATTTGTACTAAGTTTTAATGGCTCTCTAATATAAACACAGTCCATTTCAATAAATTACAATGAAAAGGGCCAAATTTACAATGAATTTTATTAAATAAAATGCATTGAGTTATGCACATAATATCAAAATATCAAGAGTTGATGTCTAATTTCAATATTTTAATCCAATATTTACGTTTATTGTCTTTAATTTATTAATGATGATGAAAAATATGTATGCTCATAATTTTAAGCTATTTGTAAAATGTACAACATTGTATTAATTATGGGAAATGTTGATAATGTAAAAAGAAGGTATTATTAATTATGAATTGAAAGAGAGATATCAATTTTAATAAGTTACACAAAGAAAAGATTTATTTACTAATCAAAGGACAGGAAGGGGAGGAAATGGGCAGAATGAACATCACCTTCATCTGCGCCTGTGAGAGGGGCGGCATCAGAGATAGTGGGGAGGGAATGGGTGGTGGTTTGGGAGTCAGGGTTGGAAGGCAGGTGGCTTAATGGTGGGTTAGGGAGGCAGGGTTTGTTGAGTGAGAAGGGGCAGCAAGAGCTGATTGCTTCAATTGCTTGAATTCTTATTCTGTCACATATACTGGCTTGAAAAAACAGATGGACTGGCGTGGGGGGAGACGGGGGTCTTTTCTGGACTTATCACTATCACTTGCATAGAAGATGATGTCAAAACCGCAGGCTCAACCCGCCAGCAAGGTTCTAACCAAGCGGGTTTGTGACCTGCAATCCAATTATCTGGTCACCCAAAGCCAGACTAGGAAGTCAACTTGAATTACCAAATCCAACAATATGAACAGATGATGATCCTTCATGGTGGATACCTCAATTTAGTGCTTGGCTTGTTATCAGGATCAAGCCACTCCCTTCTTCCATCCAGCCGTGTGATCACCAATCTTGTTCCTGCTATCCATGGATTCACCATGACTATATAATCACTATCTCACAATAAAGATTATTATCTAGTTTCCAAATATTTTCCCCTTGTAGCTTTTCTAAAACAGCACAGTTACAATAATGATGAGATCAAATAAGTCCTGGACAGATGCGGAAGGGAAAAGCTCATATCCCTTATCAATCTGAGTGCATGGTTTGTTGTAGGTGGCAGGCTTCAAGCGCCTGAGGGCAGAACCAAAATTGTAGAGACATACATCTGCAAGATGCATGTTGACGTAGTTGATAGGATAGGACCAGCAGGTATGCCCCGCAGCCCTGATTTCTTGGGTAGCCCATTCCAGCTGCTCCATCTCACACTCAGTACAACTGTGTGCACGGTGTTTTGTGTGGCCCACTCCTCCAGCATGGCCTTGAGCTCTGTCTGGTAGGCATACCCATCTGCGGTGTTCAATATTGCCAAGTAATAATTGACACCCAATGAGGAAACTGCCAATAAAACACCAACAAAACAATACAAGATTGGGCTGCGCTTGTACACGTCAGACTGGATACGCTTCTCTCCAAAGTCTTGGATACTTGCAGATATCTTAGCATACAACAGGAAGATTACGTCATTACGGGCCCTCATTGCCCTTCCTTTGATAAAATTAATAATAGTTGAATAGTAGGGGTCAGTGTCCATCAAACTGGGGCCACTGAGAACTTGATTGGACAAGATTTTAGCAGCAACCACAATTCCGTGCATCCACAAATTCACTGTTCTTTTGTTAGTGAAGATGCCGTGGAGTCCCAACTGGAGACGTACCTGGACCAGGGGCATCCACGGGTCACGTTCCATAATGGCCATCATAAGGGGATGGGCTGTGTCACCTTTGGTTGAAGTATGGGTGCCAGTTGGGGTCTTCTTGGTAGGGGGCCACAGTTGGTGTGGGTTCTCAGGGTTGCAGCCACAGTGAACTTTGCAAACCCCATTGCAGCCAAAATTTTCCCAAGAGACATAAGCTTCCCTCACTTTTCAACCATTTTGAGAACAATCTCCGGAGTGATTAGTTTTCTCCTGCGTCTTGCAGGCTGATTGGCTAGGGGAGGGATATGTTCATCTTGTGAACTGGTCAATGCCATCTGATTGGCTGTTTTGGGGTCCTGGGCTCTCTGGGTGCTCCCATGGCTAAAATGGCTGGTTCTGGATGACATTGCTGATAAGGGATTTGGGTTAGCAGCTGCCTGTGCGTGATGGGCAAACAGGGCCATGCTTGAGGATGCGGGAGAAAGAACAGACTCTTGGGTGTGGCTTGCAGAGGGGCCTGCGGGTTGGGAGTGGCCATAGACAGAGGCTTTACCGTTAAGAGACCCAGTGTAGCCCTGCATAATTTTGTCAAGCCCAGGGAACAGCTTGTTGACTTGGTTGTTGTTGAAAGAAGACATATTAATTTTTTATTAAAAAAATTAAACTCAAAAAGAGATGTGTACCTTTTAGTCACTTTTATTGTTAAGTATGTTAATTTTGTGAATAGTAGGATCTAAATTTTAGCTGTCCTAAATTGGAATAGGGTGATTTTTGAGAATGTCTATGATTCCTAAAAGAATCAGCACAAATCCACTCTAGATCCTTTGGCATCCTTTTTGAGACACCCATAAATTATATTTATTTCAAATTTCTTGCAATTATGATTTGAAACTTGGTTCTTAGATTTGACAATCCCGCAATTTCAGATTCGTTAAGTTTTCCATGATGTCTATGATTTGTTTGAAATACAGGAAATCTCAAATCGTAAATTAGAATCCCGCATTTCTGATTCATGTATCCTGCATTTGTTTGCTGAGTTTTGTCTTTTGTTAGTTGAGTTATCTGCTCAAGAGATTCAAAATTTGCCAATTTAAATAAATCAAAAAAGTCAAATTAAATGCTTGATTTTATTTAATACTAGGTGGTTGCCCTGTCCAAGGACAGAATTAAAGTTGAATTTAATAAATCAATTAAATTTATTTTATTATCTTTTTAGGCTTGTATTACTTATTGCATGTTTAATTAAAATTTTATTTGATTGCTTTATTAAAAAGTAATTTCAATTATATTTATTTAAATTTAAAATTAAAATTGTATATTCCAAGTATAAATAAAAACTAAACCTAAATAAGTTTAGTATCACTATTAAGTTTAGTAAGGCTAAACTAATTATTTTATGATTTAGTAATTGATTTTTAATGTCTTTAAAAAGTAGAGCTGATCTGCAGCTTTTAAATAAGCTATTGGGCATCAAAATCGGCTTAGTATTCACTGAGATACATTGATTTTAGTTTTTGTAGTGTGTATTAAAAGTAAATTTAGATAATATCAAATCGAGTCCGAGCCTTTGATTATGACGCGAACCCGATTCCAGCACTTAACTATATATCTCAGCATTTAGAGCAGCTAGAGCTATCATGTTTGGTACCATTTTGATCAGAATCATCTGAAAAACTGATCTACATCCTCTAAATTTCATGAAAATCATCATATGGAAACATAATTTTATCATAGTTAGTTTACTCCACTGGTGTTCTTTTGGGATGAAGCTGTGTCAAGCAAGGTTTACTCTGAACAATATGCAGCCACTTGGATCAGGTGATGCATCCAGTTGGAATATTCTATTATTTCACTTGAAGAATAATAATTTCGAAATGTCCAAGCCAACCATCTAATTGTTTAAACTAATATTTATATTTATAATTTAAACCGTATCACTTTAAATTGACCAAGCTCTCTTTTCATCATCAATTTTATCGTCAGCACAGAGCATAATCATCCAATCATATAAAACAATCTAAAACAATTGGTGCTTCTCTTCCTGTTTTAATCCACCCATTCTAGAGTCGGGTAATCTAGAAAGATAAGCCACTTTGATATGGTTGAATAGGGTTAGCCACTAATTTAAAATGCAAGTAATCAAATACAAATTTATTAAAGTTCGAGTGGCTTATATTTCAGTTCAACATGATTTAGACCACAATCCACTGAATTCAACCTGAGTACTCTCAAAGATGAATGTAAGGGATTGGATGTAAGGATGAGCCAAATTGAGCTTGTGGCTTAACAACCAACTTCTAAAATCAAATTTAAGTAAAAATCAATTCAGTCGAATCCCTTACGGCTTGAGCCCACTCGAGGCGACATTACAGACAGACAGACTCACTTTTATATATATTAAGTTTACTTTTCACTCAGCTGAGTTGCCCGCAAAAGTGATTCAAAATTTGGACCAAGGACTTGACAATCCCGCATTTTTACGTCCAGGTTCTGAATTTACAGTATTGTGGCTATTATTTTGATTGAGATTATTGGGACAGCAAACAGCAGGAGAGTTTGGAGGGGGCACAGGAGTGGTGTCAGGATTCTCCTTTTCATTGCTGCTAGCATTCTTCATGGACACCAACTTATTCTATCCCTACTTAGGGTACTATTCACATTAATTTTTATTCAAAATATTCTCCCTTCTTTCACCCACTTAACCAGCCAACTTTATCTATTCTTAACAGTTAGTTTCAACATTTCAAAGCTTACCTTGTCTCTTAAGACAATTCTTGAACCACAGACCTATGTGCTTAGTTAGTTTTAACAAGTCAGAAGTCAATTACCTTCTGCTTTTTGTTCTTGCTTTTGTTTTGCTTACGCCAGCACTTTGTACCAGCTTTTTCTGCTCTTCTGTTGTATTTGCTCTTTTTTTGCTTGGCAAAACAATCAACCACTCTCCTGTCTTTCTCTTTACCTTCACTTAAACCTTTTTAAGTTAATAAGGTCCATATCAAATGTGCTTGCCTCCTGCTTCCAGCTAAGAAATCTAACCACTCTTGGGTAAACATTTCCCCTATCTTTGCACCACAAATTCAGATTTTAAATAAAAAGCCTGAGTTTTGTCCAATCTCAACTTATGTTGAGATTGTTTGACTTGCACCCCAAAAAGGCACTTGTTAGATTTTGTGGCTTGTGTTTTTCTTTCAAATTTTGTTCTTAGCTCCATCTTAGTTTTCATGATTCCTTTTGATTTGGTTCTTCACCAGTTAGGCAACCTTTATAGTGGCACTCATAATTTAGTTGTTGGTAGCTTCAATCCTCCTGTTAGTGCAGACCATTTCCCATACTTAGAAATTGACTTTTTAACTTAATTGTCAGTCATTAAGACTGGTCTTTATTTTATTTTTTGGGGGTTAATAAATTGTCTTAGTCCTTATTTCACTTCATATAAGCTCTTAGGAGCCTTAGTGCAGTTGTTATTGCAAACCTTGCCCACCTTTTTATATTTAACAAATATAAACATCCTTGGTTTAAAGGCTTTAGTTTACAACCATCTCCCCCAAGCCTTCAGACCTTACAAGTGGGCTGGGTCTGATCACAGTGAGTGGAGCCCCTTTGATATTCATTGTGTCAAGCCATATACTCTGAGTTATGGTGTTCTGTATGGAGAGCAATACAGTATTCTTCTTTCCAGGTCATAGCCACCAAAATGCCCCGTAAGGCTTATAACAAGTGATGGTTCAGGCCTTTTCAAAAGAGATGTGGAAGGTTCTTAGCTGGGGCACGGGCAGCACGACTGAGAGTTTTGAATGAGGTGGCATAATCAGTGACTGTTCCTGAGCCTTGATCCAAAGCAACAAGCAAAGCCCAGGCAGTGTCCTGAAACTCTTCTGGGTGGAGGTGCTCTTCAATGAGATCATAAAAGTCCATGATGGTGTCCGTAAAAATATGGAGGTCCATTAATTCCATAATCCAGTCCATGATTGACAAGTCAAGGCCAGATATCATGTTTGTGATTAGCTAGCCCTGATCAGGAGAAGAGCCCATAGCTTGAGCAAGGTGATAGTTTAGGCAAAGCTTATCAAGGGCACAAGAGAGTTTGGCAGTTTGGTTGGGGTCCAGGTGGAGAATAACTGAGTTGTTTTTATTGTCTTCATCTTCACTATTTATTTCAATGTTTTTTTGATTTTTTGCATTTTTATTGGTAAAGCTGCATGAATTGCCCAAGGTGACATTCAGGAAACTCAATTCTCTCAACTCAAAGAGCCCCAAAAATATCACCATTGCTAATGTTGGCCAATGTGAGTACCATTCTGGCAAAAAAAAATTCATTTCATCATGACCAAAAAGTAGACCCACAAAATTTAGCGATCTTGGTTTAATGTGAAGAATGAGGCCTGTGCTCCACCTTGCTACAAAGGCATTTGGCAAGGTGGACCAGGTCAGGCCCCAAACCACGGGAACTATAGCTGACAGGAACCAGTTACAAGCGGGAGACAACCACAGATTCTGGTAACTATTGCATAAGGTCAGAAGAATGGCAAATGAGAGTAAAATAATTTGGAAAAAGCTTAGCTGAAGCATTTCCTCAAACAAAAAGAGAAAATGATTATGCATAAATTTTTTTTTAAATTTAAAATCAAATTTCAAAATATTGCTTTTTATGCCAAACTGGGGGTTTTGTTTTTTTTACTCTTTTATTATAGTTTTTTTTAGAAAACCATGATAGCTCTCAGAGAGCTATCATGATAGGTATTTAGAGAAATATAAAAAGTCCATAATTAATATGGAAGGAGGGAGATGATTGGCCAAAGAACAGAAAAAAGAAAATCTGTTATCCAATAGAGGGTTTTTGGAATCCAACTTTGTCAGTTGGATTTGTTACAGTATGTGTCTTGCTGGGGGTGTTGTTGAAGGATTTCTGGGAAGTTTGAGGCCCCAGGTCTATGTGTGCTATCAGGTTGTCAGAAGCTTCTTGGCCATGAAATTTTTCCACTGGTTGTTTTGGGATCTTTACTTTTCCAGTTGGGCTATCCAGACTTTCCTTATTAAGGATGGAAGGGTTGTCTGAGTTTGTGGGGGTGATGGGCAAAGAATTGATATTTATGCCCTTTTATATGAGTCAAAAATCTGATAGCTCTCTGGGTGGTAGGCTGGTTGGACCAGTGATTAGCTTGACACAGAGGCCTTGGTAATCTTGGGGCCTTGAGGCCTGCTCACTCCTTTGTTCATCAGGGAGGTCTGAATGATTGTTGGGCTTCTATTGTCAATCCTGACAGATGAGGGTGGTAAAATGAAAGCTTACCTGTGCTACCAATGTTGTAACTGAGCTGTTTAAACAGAGTTAAAGAAGATGGAGGAAATATTGGAATAGACAATGTCTTTATTTTAAGAGAAAGATATCATATAGCTTTTGTGGTGATATCAGGGGTAGATGATGTTGCAACTGAACCAATGAGGATTCAGTATTTGAATTGTGAAAGACAACAGTCCAATAGAAAGGACAGGAATAATAAGAATAAGGTATTGTTTATTGCAGAATACTACAATTAATATATGATATGGGAAAGCCACCAGGCCACAAGGGGGTGGTATGGTGGTGTGTTCCATGTAAAGACTGAAGCCAAGGAATAACTTGTGCTGGATCAGCAGGTCAAATTGACAGTGCTCCTAATTAGGATAAAGTGCCTGTTGTTTGGCATTGCCATCAGATTGGTTCATGTTGTTAGATACGTCAAGGGGCAACTCATCAAGCACCCCCTGTGTATCGTAAGATACATTGGCAGACAAGTCTGGGAACTTGGTTGCAACACCCTCCTTGCCCCCTTCTTGTTGTCAGACACCAGGATTGGAGTTTGCGGGAGATCTGAGAAGGTTTGCATAAACAACCTTTGTGTGAGAATGGCGCGGTAGGGGCACAAGAAATTGTGGTGAAGCTTTTTAGTGTTCCCTTGGGTGTCTTCAAGTTGGTAGGTGTGGTTGTCATAGACTGCGGCTATCTTGAAGGGTCCCAAGTGGTTGGGTTCTAATTTGGCTGAATTGGGATTGAGGGCATAGACAGGGTCTCCTACGGTGTATCTGGCCTTGAGATGTCTTTTCCCTCCCTCAATTTGTTTGTTTTTGATGTCTTGGGCCTTGGCGCGCCACTGGCTCAGGGAAGGGGTAGGTAACAAGGGGGCTTTGCAGGAACCATGGGTCGTAATCTTTCTTATTCCACTCCTGCCAAACCATCAGGCATCCCAAAGGCCAAGGTGCTGGGGCTGAACCCGGTGCCTCTATTGATTCTTGCTTGCTAGATGAGTAATGCAGTGGGCAGGTGTTCATTCCATGCAGTATTAGGGTGTTCCTGTGAGAGTTTGGCAATTAACTGGACCAGGAAGCCATTCAATTGCTCTACACGCTCATTGGCTTGTGGATGGTGGGGAGTTGTGACTATTTGTTATAGGGAATTCTTGGCGCAGTACGTCTTCATGACATGTCCCAAGAGCTCAGGTCCCCCATCTGTAATGAGATGTTTGGGCCGTCCAAAGCGAGCCACAATTTTCTTGCCAATGAAGCAATTGATGAAGGTGGAAGTGTGGTTGGTGGTTGCTCACACTACTGGCCAATGGGTGAAGTAGTTGATGGCTGTGATGATATATTTCTTCCCAAGTCTGTCTTTGGGGAGGGGTCCAACAATGTCAAGGGCCCACTGTTTGAAGGGTTCCATGGCCTTAATGGGTAGGACAGACTTGGGGGTGCAGGCTTTGATGTATTCTTTTCACACAACACACATGTCTCAAGGAGATCCAAGATGTCTTGCGCATACACGGCCACCAAACCTTATGCTTCATGATTTCAAAGAGGTTACATCCTCTGACATGGCCTAAGGTGTGGTGGTAGTGCAGTATGATGTCTCCTCGCTGTGTGGTGGGAATGTATGGAGTCTTCTATCCTGTTTCCGCGCGGCAGCAGACATTGCCCATATTGGTGGTGAACTGACTTTCATTGTCTTTCAGTTTGGAGATAGTTACCAAGTTGAGGCCTTTGTAGTGGGTTACTTTAGGGTGGAGGTAGAGCATTGGTCAATCTGGGTCCAAGCCATTGTCTCCGGTGATGGATGCCACATAGAGTCTTGAGAGGGCATCTGCTGTGACAAGCTCCTTCCCAGGCTTGTATTTGATACACAACTGGTAAGGGGATAGGCGCTCAACCCAGCCTGCCTGGCGGCGTGTAAAGTGGGACTGTGTGTTAAAGTATTGAAGGAACTTGTGGTCCGTCAAGATGCGGAATGGAAAGGTGGCCCCTTCCAGGTAACAGCGCCACTTCTCAACGCAGTGCACAATTGCTGTAACTCTTTGTCATGGATTGGATAACATTGCTCTGAGTCAGTGAGCTTCCTGGATTTGTATGCTACAGGGAGGAAGACGCCCTCATCAGTTTCTACTTGTAACACACCCCCTATGGTCCTGTCAGAGGCATCAGTATCAAGTTTGTATTGGTGGTTTTGATTGGAAAGCTGTAATACAGGTGCAGTTATAAGACTTTGCTTTAGCGTCTCAAAGGCTTGATCTCTGACAGGAGTTTTATGGAAGAGCTGTTTAGTGTTCAGGAGCTCAGTGAGCGGTGCAATAAGCTCTCTGCAATTGGGGATGAACCTGCGCACATAGGCAACCATGCCCAAGAATGTGTGCACCTGACCAACATTGGTGGGAGGTGGCATACTGGTGATTGCCTTGATTTTGGCGGGGTCAGGCTTTATCCCTTGGGAAGAGATGGTGTGCCCAAGGAACAAGAGCTCTGACTTGAGGAATGTACATTTGGAGGGCTTAGCCTTCAACTGGTTTTTCCAAAGGGTGTCAAGGACAGCATGGAGGTGTTGGAGGTGCGTGGTTTGCTCTTGACTGAAGACAATAATGTTGTCAAGTTACACAACAACACACTTTCCAATCAATTCCTCAAATGCTTTGTTCATTAACATAGCAAAGGTGGAAGGAGTGTTGGTCATTCCAAAATTCATGACCTGGCACTCAAACAACCCGTAGCGTGTTTGGAAGGCAGTTTTTGCCTCATCCCCTGGTGCAATGCGGACCTGGTTGTACTCTGCGGTAAGATTGATCTTGCTAAAGACCTTTGCATCTGCAAGTGTGTCAAACAGGCCGTCAATTAACGGCAGGGGGTACTTGTTCTTAACAGTCACCTCATTTAGGGTGTGGTAATCTGTGACTAAGCAAAGGGACCCATCCTTCTTGGCTACAAAGAAGACAGCACCCCCATATGGTGAAAGCAAGGGGTGTATGAAGCCCTTATCAAGTGTGTCTATGAGGTGCTGGCAGAGGGTTTCATCTTCTTTTGGTGTCAAGCAATAGAAGAGATGTGCCTTGGGAAGTAACCCTTGTAGCTGTACAGCATGCTGGATCTCCCAGGGAGGGGGTTGTTGTTCTAGTGCTTCACTGAAAATGTCCTTATACTCCTTGAGGAGGGCAGCAAGTGCTGGTGGAGGTGACATAGCCAAGGGGAGGGCCGCAGGTGGTTCTGCGCGGATAACTTTGACTGAGCATTGAGTGAAGTCTAGTTTCCCCCTTGAAATTGTATGAGCCTGTTTCTGTTAACCTGATGAAGACAGTATTGTGAAGTAGTTTGCTCATTTTGACGGGGTATATCTGAAAACCCACCCCATTCCTATTGAGGGTGATGACAGAAGTATCCCAGTCAATGTAGGGACAGTTGTGACAAAGCCAGTCAAGGCCAGCAATGACATTGTGGCTGAGCCCTGCCATGATTGGTCCAGAGAGCTTAACCTGGATGTTCTCCATTCTCACAGAGAAGGGTACTGTTTCATGGGTAATTGTCACTCTTCAGGAATCAGCCACTTATACCGCCTTGAACCTGCTTGGCACTTGGTCTAGCTGTTGAGTATCTGCAAACGTCTGGTCCACCATAGTGTGGTTGGCCCCAGTATCTACCAGTAGTTTGTGGGTGTTCCCACAGAAGCAAAAGGGATAGGCCAAGTGAGTTACTTTATTTGGAGAGTGACTGGCTTGAAGTATGGGATTGTTGCTGTGAACTTGGAAGATGTCAAGGATTTCAACTTTGTGGACGTTGTAGTTGCAGTGGTTCTTTACTAGGAGGGATTGAGAGTGAGGGTCAAGTGAGGTTGTAGACCTCTCATAACTACAACCCCCAGGCTTTTCCTGGGTCCTCAATTTGTGCTAACTGAAGTTCCCCTTTGCAGGGACGTTTGATCCTGTTTTCTTGTTGGTGTGTGTTGTGTTCAGCTCCTGGGGACAACATCCGGGAGGACACGGCAGGAAATCTTTATAACAAAAGATTTGAGGTTTGACACTAGCTTTGGGTTAGCCTTCAGGGCAAAATGAAGAGCATGTACCTTAATTTCCTGGAATACAAGATGTGAAATTCCTTTTGGAAAAAAGAAAAGGAAAAATCTTGAAGAATATTAAAGCCAACACAAATGTGGATAAACTTGTCTTTATTAGGAGAAATGATTCTACTTAAATAGTAGACAAGGGTCAATGATCACTCATTAGGTAGACAGAGAGGCAGAAGGGGTCATGTTGGGATGAGGTCATACCAGGATCAGTCAAGGACAGGTATGATATTCCGGAAGGGGTGAATATTAAACCAGACTCATTTACAGAGGGCAAGTAATTCCCAAAATTCAAAGTGAACCCAGCCAAATCTTTGCACATATCATTATTCAAAGGCCATATCAAAATAGCATTAATGGCGCAATTTCTGACAGCGTGGCTGGCAGCAGCCTACTTGGTTGTGAGTGCTGCCAGGCATGGGACAAGGTTGAGGGGGTGTGTCATTGGATCTGTGGAAGCCCATTGAAGCCTGGTTATTGGCCTCCACAATGGCTTTGTAACAGTCATCAATGGATGTGCAAAGGCCTACGGGAACCCACTTGCAGATATGGGGTTTTGGCCCATTGAATATCAAGGTAAGGAGCATGGTGTTTCCCATTGGTCACAGCTTCTGGGGCAGCGGCGAGAGCTTGTTGCCAGGCAGCAAGGTATTCAGGGACAATTCCCGGTCTGTTTGATTGCTAGAAGAGGAGTTCCCATGACAATGGGGGAGAAGGTTTTGCTGTAGTGGGACTTTGCAGCGTCTTGGAATGCCACCCAGGTAACGTCAAGTTCCTGACTGGCCCAGTTGGTGAACCACACAGCGGCAGGCCCTGTGAGGCAACCAGACGCAGTGGCAACCCACATAGGCTCGGGAACCTGACAGATATGGAGGCGGGTTTCAGTAGATTGGAGCCAACTGACAATGTCAGCCCCCTTGACACCCCCTGCAAAGGATTCAAGCTGGAGGTTTAACCCGCGTTGCAAAAGGTCCAATTGGGACAGGGTGACACTTGTGTTGCGCTGCCCAAGGCGGAGCCAATTGTACACGCTGGTGAGAACTAGCTGGTCTTGATAGATGATGTACCCGTTAGGGATGTCCCCTTTGGGGATTGGCAGGAAGGTCTCTTGTTGGGGAGTAGCCATACAGCCTGTACTCTGTCCTTTATTGGGGAAATTTTCTCTTTAGGCAGGCCGTCAACCTACCGCTGCTACCACTGTTGCAACTGAACCAATGAGGATTCTATATTTGAATTGGGGAAGACAACAGTCCAATAGAAAGGACAGGAATAATAAGAATAAGGTATTGTTTATTTCAGAATACTACAATTGATATATGATATGGGAAAGCCACCGGGCCACAAGGGGGTGGCATGGTGGTGTGTTCCATGTAAAGACTGAAGCTGAAGAATAACTCATGTTGGATCAGCAGGTTGAATTGGCAGTGCTCCTAATTAGAAGAAAGTGCCAGTTGTTTGGCATTGCCATCAGATTGGTTCATGTCGTTAGATACGTCAAGGGGCAACTCATTGAGCACCCCCTGTGTATCGTAAGATATGTTGGCAGATGAGTCTGGGAACTTGGTTGCAACAATGAATGTCCCTTCTATATGAGGTACTATTCTTGGGAAATAGGTTGCACTCCATATAAGGAACTATTTAGTTGGGATGTTCAGTTGGCAGACTAGGCTCACCACATTCTGACTTTGGGTCCTGGGTGGGTCAAGTTGCATTATGGATGTCTTTTCTGACTCAGAACATTGCCAAGGGTTTAATCTGCAGGTTTGACAAAATAAGCTCTGAAAAAATAAACATATTATAAGTAATCCCAGCCTAAAAATTCAAAAACTTTGTCAAATTGATTTATTAAATTCAACTTTATATCTATCCTTGAACAAGGAACCATCTATTAGCTGACAAGATATCATATGCTTATCAGTGAGCTTTAATTGTGCATCATAATAAAACAACTCTTTACTATGTAACCATTTTATTCTAGTTCTAGTATCTTTAGCTGATATTGTTTTGGGTTTTTTCTGATTGGTGTTACTGATGACTTGACTGTACCTATTCTCATGTAGGCTGAATATCAGATATTTAGAAATCACCACTACACTGGCAGATTCGGGATTGATCTTGCTAGCAAAAGGTGCTACAGATGCAGGTGATTGCTTCCCGAGCAAATGAAATCCTTGCCCGCTGTTGCCAAGGAACTAAGTTTTTACCCTTTTCCTATAGATTCTACACTTTATCTAAATTTTCATTGTAATAGGTCAACCCAAGGGCATGCCTAGGGCTCATCGGTCAAGCCCCCGGCAGCCACGATCAGTTTCTGGCCCCTGGCCACTAGTCTCAAATATTTATTTAAAACGTTTAAATATTAAATAAGTCCGTTTTAGCTGTAGCGGCCTAGAGCCGAATTTTTGTCGGGGCTGAGCCGAAGCATCCCTAGGCATGCCTGAAATGTAGAGCCCATAAGAACAATTTGAATAAGTAAGATCAAGAGAATTTAGTTTAATTTGAGACTACTTTTTGCGGTGGATGCAAAACTGGAAAAGGAAGCCCAAGATAGCAACGAACAGGGTAGCACCAATCATGATTTTCACTTCAGTGCCGGGAGGCTCGAGTTTTGTTAAGTCGAGCCCAACAACAAAGTCACTGAAGCCTTTTTCAATGAAGCAGTCGACCCCAAACACGAAGATAAAGGAACCAATGATACTGGTAAGGCCAATAATGATGATGCTTGACAGGAAATAGGCTAACAGACTAAACCCAAGCACAAGGATTACACCGACAATCCAGATGACATTATCCTGAAAATATTTCATGCGGGCAATCAGCATGGTTATACTTACTCCTGTAAGAGCACCCAGGATAACAGTGCCCACCTTCAACAGGAAACATCCAAGCATCATCCCAACAAGTGCCACCACCGCTACACCAATAAGCAGCTTGGTAGAGGGCGGCTCGTGCTTCTCAATAATTCGGCCAATGTAGTACGCTAGTCCACCAAACAGACATCCTCCGGCCAAGGCGAAAATAACTCGAATCAGGGTCTTGCCGACAACCAGGAACAGTATACCAACAACAACCGAAATAACTCCCAGGGTGATCCGAGAACCTTGGGTGAATTGATCGAATGTCGTTACTAACTTCTGGCGAACTTCCACAAAATCATTGGAAATATTATTAAGATGCCCTAGAGTTTTGGTTACTTCACCAACATGCTCTATAGTTTTGGAGGTCAAATTATCCTGACACAGCACTGGAACCAGGCAGGCGAGGGTGAGGAGAAGCAGAATTTGATAAAGAAAAGGTTTCATTCCTTAGATATTTTGCCACTGCCTTCCCTTATACTCCTCGGCTTTGAAACACAATTCTTTTTTATTTTCAGAATATCCACTTCCTTATGCGAGCGTGTTAAGTGGATTCAAAAATTAATCATTATTACAATATCTCTAAATAAAGAATCTATTTTAAATCAACTGCATCTAACTTACATCTATCAAGCCTCTACACTTAATATGATCAGATGAATAGTCATTCGGTTTGACGTACAAAGGATGAACGCCACATACTGAAAAGGCGAAAATCTAACCAATAAGCCCGCTCAGGCGTGCTTGGATTCGCCAACTTTCAAATCAGAACAACTTTTTATTTCACCGACCAAGTACATCTATGCATCTGAGGCTGGCCTATTTTTAGCAGAACCGGCCAGCTTTCGGCTCTGAGCCGCCGAAGCCAAAGCGGCAACCTTTATAGATTTAATCATATCAAAACAGCTTTTTGATACATAAGGTTCAGAGCCAGAAACTAGTCGGTTCTGGGTCGGAGCAGCCCTTAATCTGAGCCTTTCTTACTTCAAAGTTTGGAACAGGCGGCTAATTTCAAGCCTATGGAACTATGACCTCATCAATGAACGACAAGTCTAAAATTAACAACAACTCAAACAATTCTGTCATATAAACCCCGATCTTATGTAAGAAACTTCTTAATTAAATATTTTATAAATAAATGTACTTTTTATCAATACATTGGTTAAGCTGCCCAATCCACCGGTAAAATTATTTTTTTGCTCAGAGTAGGGCTGGGATGGACACAGCAACTGTGTGGTCACAAAGTCACACAGTGTTTTTTTTGGGATTTTTCGAGCAATTTTTTTAAAAAAATACATATGGATTTGTTTGAAACTGTTGAAGTTTGTCACAATTTGTGTCTCCCTCCATTATATATAGGCCACAAAGTATAAAAAGAAAAGTAGTTTTCAAGGATGAAGCATATGATACCATTTTGTTTTGGGTACAGGATATAAAATAGAGCAGTTTTAGTTCTTAAAATTATATTTTTCAACTCATAATTATAAAAAGGCTTTCTCTATTAATATCTCGCGCTTATTAATTAACTAAGTGGTTGCCCGGTCCTAGGACAGATTTAAAATCAAATATACTATATAATTTAATATATTTTATTGTATTTTTAGTTTGGGGTTATTTAACACCGAATCAATTTTAAAGATCGTATCCAACAAGCCCTTCTTAAAATGTTAATTTAACTTCTGTTTATTTGGAATAAAATTACATATTCCAAGTTTAAATAAAATATAAGTTAAAATCTAAATAAGTGGAGTATCATTAATAAGCTTATAAAATTAAATATTAAATTTAAGTTATTGTTTTAGCCTGATTAAATTCTTTCATATGTAGAGCTGATATGTAGCTTTAAAATAAGCTATTGAGCATTAAGATTGGCTTAGTATTCACAGAGATATTTTTTAGTTTTTTAATAAGTTAATCAGTGAATTATTAACGGCACCGAGAATCGAACCTAATTCTTTAACGTACTTATAGTGAATTTAGTATCAAATTCAGTCCGTGCCTTTGATTATGACGAGAGCTCGATTTCAGTGCTTCACTGTACATCTGGGCATCTTGAGTAGTTAGAGCTATCGTGTTTGGCACCATTTTTATCGGAATTGTCCGAAAAACTTATCTAGATATTTCTAAATCCACTGAAAATCCTTTCATCAAGTCTTAATTTTATTACTGCTAGCTTACTACACTGACATCCTAATTAGGAAGTACAATAGTAAGCAAGGTTAATCTGAAACAAGACCCATCCACTAAGATCACCTGATTTATCCATTAACTCTGAAACAATATGCAGCCAATTGTATCAGGTGATGTATCATTAGCTTTATAAAATTAAGCAGCCACTTGGATCAGGTGATTTATGATTAACTCTGAAACATTCTACAACCACTTAGGTCTGGTGATGCATCTGAGTGGAATATTCTATTATTGCAATTCAAAATAAATAAAATTTAAATTTGTAGCCTAACCATCTCTTGCTTGAACTGATAATTATATATCTAATTTAAATCAGATCTCTTTAAATTGACTAACCTCTCTTTTCTTCAGTCAAACCAATCCAAGCATAGAGCTTAAACATCCAATCACATAAAAGCATAGCAATTCAATCTAAACTTTAAGCATATGGGACATTATTTTTCTTATTATGCCTAGGCGCCAGATTGGTTATTTTATAACTTAATCACATTATTCATATTCAAGTTATTCAGAAAGAGTAAAATACAATCAATCCCAAATATTTAATTGATCTTGGGCTTAAATGATCTTTTTTAAAAAATAATTCATTGATTTTATAATTGAAAATTGCAACTTATAGTACTACTGAAAATATCTTAAGTGCTACTACAAACCAAAAATATTTATGATGAGTTGCATGGGAGAGTAATAGCAGCCCCAAAGCTATAAATGCTATTACCCTATCTTTGGCTCATCATAAATATTCTTAGTTTGTTTCAGAAAAAAAGGTTGTTGTTTTTGAAAGACTGATAACTCTATTTAAAATACACCCTCTAGTAAGCTGCCCTACTTCATGAACTTGCCCCAATACACTACTAGCATCTTCTGATATTTTTGTTTCTCTGGTATCATCACATGATTTCAAATGATAATTTATCTCAGAATATTCTGAGAAGCTTTCAAATGTTAAAGGTGAAGTATATAACTTCCCATCTTTCATCAAATATGAAAGATTAATGCGCAGATTTTTAACTTCAAGCTCTCTTTTTATAGGCCTAAATTTCCTTTCATAAATATAAAAAAATGCTTTTTGGGAAACAATTGAACCAGTTAAAGCTGAATTGTATAATTCTTTTCTTCTTTCTTCTTTCTCACAAATATTTTTTAGATCATTAATGTTGTTAATATAAAGTACATTTTCTTTTTCCTTTAAATTTTTTGATATTACACCAAAGTGACCATCAACAATGCTTTTTCCATGGCATTCAACAAAACGGTTATATTTTATAGAACCCTTAATATATTTAGGTGCCTCTTTAAATAAGTAATATAAAAATTCATATGATCTAAAATGATTTCCATTATCTGTCCATACTTTTATATTTTTTATTTTTTTAAATCTATCTAATTTAAGAAGACTTATTAGACATTCACCTGAAAATAAAGAATCATGTGATAATATTTGAGACAAAAAATCATGATATTCATATTTAATTTTATTGTTTTCTTTAAAAACTAATGCAAACCCTAATAATGAGATTGGTTTTTTTGAATAAAAACAATTATTGGTCTCAATTGGACCACCTCCAACCTTTAAGTTTTCTTTATAATCTATAACTATAACACAAGACTCATCATCTAGTTCATTAATATCTTTTTTATATTCACAATTTTGATGAACATAAATGTCTTTGTGCTGATTAATAGTCTTTAAGTCATTGTCTATAGATTCTGGTAATGGTAAGTTTTTACTTTTACATTCTTCCTTCTTTTTTCTAGTGAATTTTTTAAATTACAAATATTGCACATATCTGTTTGTTTTTTACTTTTTATTATATTTTTAGGGATTAATTTATAGTAAGTGGAAATTGAAACTGAAATTTCATTTTTTATTTTCATATTTTCATATATTTCTTTTTTTGTTTTAAGTAGAGAGTATTTAATTTCAGTTGAGTAATTACTCATCTCTTTTTCTATATCTTTATAAATTTTTTCAGGCACTTTTTTTGTAAACTGGCTTGTTTCAAAAGAATTTTCCAGCAATTTTTTAATTATTTTTTTAGTTATTTCTTTTTTTAATGAATAGTTATAATTTTTTTGGCTTTTTTTGTTTAAACTTACATTTTTATTTTTATTTATTTTTCTTGAGTATTCAAACTCACTTTTGGTTATATTAAACCCCATATCATTAAGCTCTTTTAAAGAGTAACTGGAAGTAACCAGAGATCGCAAGGCTGGGAGATGTTTTTGGGGAGAAGATTTCATGAGATCCTTTAAGTTTTCAATGAACTCATTGCCTTTTTGATTTTGAATAGTTGGCAGGAACTGAGCTTTCCCAATTCAGTTTGAGTAAGGAAGTGCTTGATGAAATTATCAAGATCATCACCAGCAATAAAGAGGAATGCCTTTTTTAACATTGCAATTCTCTCTCTTTTTGTTGAAGCTCCCAAGGAAAAAAAGGGTAGCATGGAAGAAGTAAATTTAACTGAGGACATGATAGTATTTTGAATCTGTAATTAGGTCAGATCTCTGATGTGTGCCTTAATGATGGAGTAGTTATGATCAGAATGTGGTCTTTGAATGGGGTCTTTTAGATTAGAAGCTTTGTAGTAATTTAGCTCTTATATACCAAGCTAAATGACACCATTCTGAAAGAAATGATGTGATAGCTTTTATTATAGTTTGAACTTGAATTTATGTTTGCAGAAATTAATTAAATACCCAGTTTTCATGCACAAGTGATATATGTGAAGCAGCTAAGCATTATTATTACATCATATCCTCTTTGTAATCAATGCAAATCAATTAAAATGATGTATTCAGTTAATTGTAACTCTTTCACATATTTTTAAAATGATAAAATATTAAAGAATTCCATTTAAAGAATGCTTAATTTGAGGTTCAAAGCTCACTTGAACCTTAAAATCAATCTAAACAGTGATAAAAACAACCTAACTTCAAACTATCATAAAATCCTAGAGAATTGAGCTTTTTAAATAAAATAAAATGCAAAAATAAAGCTCTCAATCTTATCTTTAATTTCGTCAAATAAAAAAACATCTGTTGTATATTGAAAAAAGAGTATTTATTAGCTTTGAAGTGATCTACTTTATATCATTAGATATAATCATATAATAAAATCTGGATTATGCTCTTTTAAATTACTTTTGCTTTAATATTGAGCATAGTATACATATTAAATTTTTTACACCAATAGAAAGATAAAATTCTTAGCTTCATTTTGATAGTTTACAGTGTGAAAAAATATTAATTTTCATTGAGTTATTAATGTTTTAAATATAAATTGTGTAATTAGTTACTTTTTCAAAATCAAACTGTGTTATGCTGCGACTTGAGCAGCATGTGCATTAGAAAATGGCCTAACCCCTAAAATAATGACCCATATTATTAAACATTATGCTTGTCCACTTTCAAGTTTAATCCACGCATTCTGGAGTTGGATAGTCTACATAGATAAGCCTCATTGATTTGGTTACATGGGGTGAATCACTAGTTTAAAAACCAAAGTATTAAAATAAAATTTATTGAAGTCTGAGTGGCTATAGTCTCATTTCAACATGATTTAAACAGCAACAGCGCCCATGTCAACACTAAAAATGTTGACAGTGGCAACCCGGGTTTACTTAATGTCGTTTCCTGGATGTCAACACTTTTTTAATTAACGGCACACTTTACCCTGAACATTTTTAATATAAAAAATTATTTTAAAATACTTTATTATACTAAAATGACCCCAGAAAGTTCAAAAATGCAATAAAAAATACCATAAGTAATAAGAATAAGGAGATATAAGCAACTATTTTCAGTTTACTATGTAAATTACACTCTTTATTATAAAATTATTTTTTATTCCCATAAAAATTAAAATTCCAATGAACCAAAAATAAAGATATTTTATATATCATAATAACCACAAAATATAAGAAAATTCTAATTTTAATTTATTATACTTTATATAAGCATAACTGAAATTATCTCATAGCTTAAAGATAAATTAACAAAATATAAGATATTTCTTACAAAACCACATTGAAAATGTATCTGAAACTTACCATTTATACCTAAAAAGATTAGTACTATCCAAAAAAATTAAAAAATTAAAAGTTAAAAAGTAAAAAATATATAGGCAAAGCAAAGCAAAGTTTATTTGGCTAATTAAAGCCACCAGCAAGAGCAGTTGCAACATCTTCTAGGTACTTCTTGATCTCTGCCACCTTGTACTTCTTCTTTACTACCTTCTGCATGTCCTCCTGGTAGTCTTGCTCCTTGGACTTCCTCTTCTTGGGGGCCACCTGGTTGGCCAGGTCACAGAACTTGGAGACAGTCCAGGCCTGCTCCTCCTGCAGCTTGGAGAAGAACTTGTTGAACTTGGGGTTAGTCCCAAACTTGGTCTTCAAGTGCTTGTGCCAAACCTCAAGGCTAGAGGTGGTCTTTATCTCCCCCTTGAGGCAGGCGCCTTGACAGTTCCAAGGGGCAGTGGCCTCACTCTTACCTCTCCGGGAAGTCACCTTCTTGCCCACCCATTGCTGCTCAAAGTACTCCAGGTAGCCTTCAAATATGGTGGAGTGCTTCTTGATATAAGCATCCTCCTGGAGGGCCTCAAAGCCAAGCCCAGTATGCTCCAGGCGCACAAAAGCCAAGGCAGCAAACTGGGTTAGGGCAAAGCAGCACTTACCCTTACCATTGTTAAGATACTTATCAAAAAGATCCTTCTCACTCTTTAGATTCTTGACAAGGGCCTGCCAAAAATGGAAGAAGCAGCCCTGGAATTCTTTATCAAAGGTGGCCTGGAAGGCTCTGAACTGGGCCTGCTCAAAGTCCATAATGATCACCTTTGGTCCAAGTGAGCGCGCATGAGCTAGCTGCTCAGTGGTAAAGGTTGCCTCATCCTTCTCAGCGGAGGAGGGATTGGCCCTTGTGGTGTGGGTGAGAGGGGGGAGCTGGTTGGTGGGAAGGGAGCTCAAAGCATCCCGGATGATCTTGAAAGCTCTGGCATAGACCTCCGTCTTGGCACCAGGAAGGAGAAAGAACACAAGAGGGATGACCTGGTCATTGAACTGCCCATGCAGGACCCAAAGCTGCTTGAAGAGAGGGGGGCAAGTAGCAAATGTGCCGTCACACAGCCAGGTGGTAGCAGTGTTCAGCTGCTCCAGGTTTTGGGTTGTGGCGTAGGCTTGTTGTGAATAACAGCATTCACCATGTTTTGATTTTGCCTTTGTTGGGGCATTTTGAGGACAAATCTCTCGCTTTCGCGTTTGACTCTTGAAATGAACTGGCTTCCGCTTCAGGAAGTATGATTGTTTGGCTTCCTGACTCTGCACAACTCACTTGCCCCACTCATGCTTGTGGCAAGTGATCCTACCGTCCTGGTAGTGTTTTGTGGTATTCCTAACCACTATATATTCCATTTCACATTCACCAATAAAATTTAAGTTCTATTCACATTTTTGTCTTTGTGTCTTCTGTACTTCTGCGCCTCTCTCTAGCCACAACTATTAGACATTATTCTTCCAGGGCCGCAAGGTAAACACTATTGCCTTCCCTGTCATCTAACCAAGACTTAGTATTAATCCAATCCTAAGGTTAGGATTCCCTGTTGTGTGTCTGTGCCACTCCTCAGAACACGACAAGGCTACAATCCTATCCTCCACTTCCTGCCCATTGTCATGGAGCAGGAACATCTCACCATCCTCTGTCTTCTTGAGGGCATCAGTGAGGACCAGGTCCTTGATGTTGGTGGCACTCTTGGCCAGGGGGTTTGAGGCTTGACGCCTATCACTCACAAAATTGACCAACTGGGTGTGAGTAGGGACCCTCTTGAGGTTGGTAGGGGTCAGGTACTTGCAAGCAAGCACAGCCAGCTGGGTGGCAGAAAGGTCTTTGGAAGTGGGCATAATCTGCACCAGATACCACTTCAGGAGGCGGGAGATGGTAGTGTTGAGCATGATGCAGGTATGCTCACCCTTTATGGTTTGGACCAGGTCCCAGCGCTCAGTGTTGAGCCGCACTGGACAGGAGCGGTCCTCACAGGTGTAATGGCGGCTCTTAAAGCCCCGGTTGGCATTGTTGCATGAGAAGATGTATCCATTGGCCACCATGGCTAGTCCACCTTTAACACTCATGATGGGGAAAAACTTGGGTAGGGTGGAAGGAACCTTGAACTTGCCATCAACGTTGCAGATGTTGTGGGCCAACAGAGGGTCCCAAGGGCCAGCAAGAGCATGGCAGAAGCCAGGGAAGTAATTGGGGCAGGGCTTTGAATCATCCCCAGATGAGCTTGAAGGGGGAGAGTTTGGCGGGGGTGGGGAAGCAGAAGGGGGCTTGTTGTGGTGCTCCTCATGTGCAGGAGACTTATCCTTGGGTGGGGACTTTTGGGCTGAGCACTTCTTCTTGGTTGGCTCCTTGTCAGAAGCTGAGTTGTAAAAACTGTGCTCTGTAAGAGAGCCATCAGTTTCCTCTCCCCCAGTGGAATGAGCAGGGCTCTTATCAGGAGAGGGCTCAGGGGATGGTTTGGGGGTGGCCTTCTTTGACAAGACAGGCTTCTTCTTGGTGGCTTTGGTGGGCTTGGAGGGACGCTTGGTACCCTTTGGCTTCTTAGAGGTGTTCTTGTCCTAAAATAATAAGTAAAATGGTTTAAAATAAAGCAACATATGTAAAAAACAAAAAAAACAACTTAAAAAGCATAATATACAAAAAGTAAATCTTAGATGGTTTTTCTTGGCATTTAAATGTTAAAAATTATTTGTATAGTTTTTATTTTATTAAAGTTTTAAATACAAAAATTAAAAATTAAGAGAAATATGCAAAAGTATTATATTTAGATATAGATTTTATTTTAAAAATTAAAAAATATGAAAGAGCAAAGTCAAAAATACAAGATATCAAAAAATGAGAAGTTTTTATTATATAAAACATAAAGTTTTATATGTGAGAAGTGAAAAGTGTCGACATTATGATTGACAATTAGTAAAAAAAAGCTGAATTCTCACTGTCAATTACAAAAATTGTAGACATTATTTTTGACAACATTCTCACTGTTGACATTATTTTGAAAATTTACTATGAAAAAACATAGTACACTTAATTAAATTTACATGGGCTAGCAAAAAATTAACTGTTTCCTGTGTATTTTTGTTCACATATAAAAATTAAAAAAACATATAAAAATAAGTTAAAAAAGTATCAAGGTTCTTTATTTCTTTATTAAAAATTATATTTGGGTAGTGGGAATATGATATTTTATCATTGTGCTTAAGTAAAGTTGTTAATAAGTTGTTGATAGATATTGAAAAGGGTAAAGTGTTGACAACATCACTTACGACATTCTTTATATGAGGTGGCATATTAATCTAGGCTTAATTGCGCCACTCTAATTTGCTTAACTCCACCCTGGGGGTGATCACAAGCAAATAAACAACATTTACAAGTGTTGACATTATTTTTAATAATAAATTCTATAGTAACTTACATAGTAAGTCACGCTTAAATTATTGGATCACTGTTAGCATCCAATCCACTTAATATATTAAAGCCGTAATAAGTGCCACATAAATATATATAACATGAACATTCCAACAATCAAATATATGCGCACTGTGTTTTTCAATATAATAATTCAATAAAAAATATTTTTAAATGCACACTTATTTTTTTACTATAGATGCTTCAGTTTTGTTATTAAAAATAAGTTTGGCTTAAAAAGTGTCAACATTGACACTTTTACGTCGTGAAATTGAATAAAAAATAAACTAATTTTTATTAGTAAATGTAAAGGAAAAATCAGGTTAAAACAAGTTTTTTTATTAAGCTTAATATTAAATTGTGTCAAGATGGCCACAATTTTGTTGTGTTTTCTGGGTTTGAACCCCTGAACACTTTAAAAAAAAGAATTAAGCTAGCAGAACTAGCAAAAAACATAGGAGATTTAGAGTTTTGAGTCGACAGTGGCCATGTCAACAAAGTGTTGACATGGGCGCTGTTGCCATTTAAACCACACTCCACCAGATTCAACCTACATGCTTTCAAATAGGGCTGCTTCAGCCAATTTCTGGCTCCTGACTACTTAGTCCAAATATTTGTTTAAAATTGTTTAAATATATAGAAATTCCGTTTTAGCCGTAGTGGCCTAGAGCCAAAGCATCCCTACTTTCAAAGGAGCAGGAAGATGTTCTGTCAATTACTGTTCCGCTGACAGATTTTCTGGCAGCCAACATTAAACGGGCAAGTGCCTAAAGTCAAAGCGTGGAGATCAAAATCTCCAAATTGATGGATTTTTTGATCTCAACACTTTTTTTCAATTAAAAATTTTCCCAAAAAAATTAATATTTTTTTAAATTTGACTTTTTTTAAAATGTTTTTACTAGTAGCTAAAATTGAAAAACCAAGTTTGAAGTGCCTAAATTTATGCAATTTAAAACACACCTTAATTTAATTTGGCTTTTAAAATAGAATTTATTTACCCATTTGAATAGAGGGGACAAAATCAAAAGTGCAAAAAGTGAAGTGCAAAAAAATCTTCAATTTAATATTTAACACATCAAAATTAAAAAAATTTAAATTTTTTACTATATGTAAAAAAAGAAATCAAGAGCTAAAAAAGCTTTTTTAACTTTAGATAATTTTTTTAATTTTTTTGTTCAAATAGTAATATAAAATACTATTATAAGCTCTTTATTTTTTAAAAATAAAATTTTGTCTCATAAAAAGTCAAAACTGCAGGCTCGACCCACCAGCAAGGTTCCAACCAAGCGGGTTCATGACCCGCAATCTGATTATCTGGTCACCTGAAGCCAGACTAGGAAGTCAACTCAAATTACCAAATCCAACAATATGAACAGATGATGATCCTCCACAGTGGATACCTTGATTTAGCGCTTGACTTGTTATCAGGATCAAGCCACCCCCTTCTTCCATCAAGCCATGTGATCACCAATCTTGTTCCTGCTGTCCATGGATTCACCATGACTATATAATCACTATCTCACAATAAAGATTATTATCTAGTTTCCAAATATTTTTTCCCCTTGTAACTTTGCTAAAACAGCACATTTATGACATTGGTAGCACAGGTAGGTTCTCCATCCTACCTTATCTTGAAAAATTCTGCCTGTTGCCCGCACACACCATGGCCAACAAATCCTTAACAGAATTATGTATGGCCTCCTGCCTGACTGGACTCCGTACACTCCTGGTGCCGAGATACCCGATGGTTTTGTCCTATACCAAAACACAGTGATCCTGCTACCCGCCTTCAATGCCATGTCTGCACAAGGTTTCTTTCAGGCTCCCTCATTGATGCCGTGACCAGCTGACAAAACTACCATGCCTGCCTATATAGCACAAAGGCTTGGCAGCGCCGCCTTGGAACCCTTTGCCAGAGCTAACAACGACAACACTACCGCATGGATCCAGTCCGCCCAGAGCAAGCTGACTCAGATGGAATGCCCACAGCAATTCTGGATTGCAGAGATTTCCATTTGCCTGACCCATGACGCTGGCACCTGGTGCAACAAGTTGCATGAAGAGCACACTGACAAGAACTGGGATACCTTTAAGCAAGACTTCCTGGAAAGGTTTGTGCTTAAAAATACAGCACTCATAATCATACGCCAAGTAAAAAACCTGACCCAGACAGGCACCGTTAAAGAAATCATCTGCGCCTACGAGGAACTCCATCTTTGTGCTCCATCCAGCATGGCCTTTGACACCCCAGCCACACACCTCATGTACTACAACGCTCTCAAGTTGCACGTGATGAGACATGTGAACCTGGACCAGGTAACCAACCTGCAAAGCCTGTACTGTGAAGCAGAAAAAGCGTAACAAACGTCCAACGCTCTACACAAGGCACAGACTGGGAAACAAGAAAGGCCCAAGGACTCTCATCAAAGCAGGCTCTCTACTCAACCACCTCCCGGAGGCAACAGAAACAACACCAACCACAAACCCACGGGTTTGAATGGGCACAGAAATGGAAACAATGGCCAGTCAAATCACACCCATTTCCGTGTCACCGCCACCCAAGGCAACCAAGATGAGGGAAAAGCCCAGGGAGAGCACTAAGCAAGCCAAGCTCTTCCCACGCAACTCCTGACTTGCCCAAAAACAAATACCAACCCAAGGACGTGGACCAATGCCCAATGATCCAAGTGCCCTTGGAAGACCCGGTACTATACACCATTGCCAGACATCCCAATAAATTGATGTCCTACCCTTTCTGTTTTTGCAGTTACACAGGCTCAGCACTCCTGGACTTGGGCGCAGATTGAACCCTAGTCAACAGTAGCTTTGTGGACAAGTTCAAGCTGGCCACTAATCCTTTGCGGATTAAAAACGTGGTCCTGGCTGATGAACACCACATTGCCGTGACAAAGGAAACTGCCCCCTTCTCTGTCATGCTTGAGAACCTCCACTCCACAATCCAAGGTCCCGTCATTGACTTCCCTAAGTTTGACATTGTACTGGGACTAGACTGGTTACAAAAGAACAACCCTCACGTGGACTGGGCAACCTCCGTGTTGACCATCAAGCGCAAAGGCGTCAACCACCAGATCTATCCCAGCTCCGTGGACCAACTCCTATGTGACCACGTCTTTGTACGCATCACTGAGACCTTGGACAAGAAGGAAAACCTGAAGGCAATTGACTGGGACTCCTGTCAGTATGAAACCATACACTTCAAGGACCACCAGGACACCTCCACGACTCAAGACCGCAACATTGTGGCCTGCCATCCAGAAATCTTTAAGGAAGCATTACCAGGACTACCCCCTGAGAAACACATTCAACACTCCATCCAACTCAAGGGGGCTGTACCCAAGGCACACCCCATTTATAGGCTGACCCCAAACAAGGACAACATTTTGTGCGCCTATCTCAAGGAGGCACTAGAAAAAAGACTTATCCGCCCCTCACAGTCTCCCTTTGGGGCCGCCATATTCTTTGTGGCTAAAAAGGACAGTACCTTACATCTGGTCACAGACTACTGCGCCCTAAACAAAGTTGCCATTAAGAATTTTTACCCACTGCCACTGATTGACAAACTTTTTGATGCCCTGGGAGGAGCCACAGTCTTCTCCAAGATTGATCTAACCGCAGGCTACAATCAGATTTGTATCAAGGAAGAAGACATCCCCAAGACAGCCTTCCACACAAAGTACGGTTCCTACAAATGCATGGTACTAAACTTTGGCATGACCAATGCACCGTCCACTTTCATAACCTTCATGAACAAAGTATTTGCGCCACACATAGGCAAACATGCCCTAGTGTACCTGGACGATATTATTGTCTATAGTCCCTCAGTGGAACAGCACCACAAAGACCTGGAGGAAGACTTTGCAGCCTTGGCACAACACAAACTGTTGGCCAAACCCTCCAAATACCAGTTCTTCCAAGAACAACTACCCTTCCTGGGACACGTAGTCTCCAAAGACGGCATCAAACCCAACAGTCAAAAGATACAAGCCATCTGCAAGATGCCACCCCCCAAGGACAAGTAAGAACTACACACCTTCTTGGGAATGGTGGCCTATGTACAACGCTTCATACCCAACTGTGGCGTCCTGACTGCCCCCTTGTCCGCCATAACAGGCGCCAAAGCCAATTTTGTATGGACCCCCCAACGTGACCTCTGTTTCAGACGCCTCAAAGAAAAACTCACGACAGCTCCCATCCTGCAATACCCCAAACAAGACGGGGAATACCAGATGGAAACCGACGCCTCAGATGCATCCATTGGGGGAGTACTACAAATTAAGAATAGTGATGGTGACTTCCTGCCCGTAGCCTACAAATTGCGCAAACTGACAGATGGCAAGTGCTGATACCCTATCCACGACAAGGAACGGCTGGCCATTGTACACTGCCTGGTCAAATGGCGCTGTTACCTAGAACGGCAGGAAGAATTCACAGCACTAACAGATCACAAGTTGCTCATCTACTTCAAGACGCAAGCAAACCTTTCACGCCACCAAGCACGGTGGATGGAAATATTAGAAAGGTTTAACATGCTCATCCAATATAAGCCCAGGGCTGAGCTTGCCATGGCAGACGCTCTGTCCCGCCTGTATGCCCGTGCTTCAAGAGAAGAGAACGGGCTAGACCCAGACTGGCCTCTCTTGGTGCTACGGACAAAGGACAAAGGATTCCCTGAAGGCACAACCAACATCACCAAAGAAACAGTCATCAAGAATGAACACCTCTTTGCTGACGTATACAGGACTCTCCACAGAAAAATGACGGATGGCACAACCATTCCCTACATTCCCACACATCAGAGAGTTGATACCATTCTCTGTTACCACAGAGATCTTGGGCATACTAAGAGTCAAAATCTATACAAGTTCCTAAAGCATAAGGCCTGGTGGCCAACCCTATACCGCAATGTCCAGGAAGTGTTAGAACAGTGTGAGGTTTGCAAAAAGTTTGCTAAAAGCAAAACCCCGCCTAAGTCTGTACCCCCCATTTGGACCCAACTGCCATTCAAAGTATGGGCTCTTGACATTGTGGGCCCCATGCCAGGAAAGCACAAAAACAAAAGATACATCATCACAGCCATTGACTTTGCGACAAGGTGGCCAGTAGCCCAAGAGGTGAAGGCTCACACTGGCAATGACGTCTGACAATTTATAGGTAAAGAAATAATCAGCAGGTTTGGAAAGCCAGAACTCCTGATAACCAATGGGGGCAAGGAATTGACCTCCAAAGACACCAATTTGTACCTCACCAATAATGGGGTCAAACACACCATCACAACACCATACCACCCACAGGCCAATGGACACGTAGAGCGACTTAATGGTAGCCTCGTGCAAGCTCTAGCCAAGCTCACTGCCGGGAGACCTGAAGACTGGTATAAGCAGCTACCAACTGCGTTACTTGTGTGCCAAACCCAAGTGAACAGATCCACAGGGAAAAGCACGTTTGAACTGGTATACAGCACCCAGCCTAATATCAATCAAGCATTGACAGGACCTAAGTTAGAAATTCCAAGTCAAGTTCCACCTCGCTTGGATCCTCAAGTAGTAGAGGCCAACAGCAAGCAAACAGCCAAAGAAAAGGAACACCTACAAAAGACATTTGTTCCCATCCACAACAGACACAAAGTTGGGGACAAAGTCTGGGTCATGAATGTTGACAAGAGCAAACTATAACCCAAGAAAGTGGGGCCCGCAATCATCCTAAAGGTAAACAACAATAACACTTACCTTGTGCAAGGGCTTAGGAAGCGTAAGCAAGACAAGACCTTACACCACAATTGCCTATGACCCTACAAGGCAAGACAGAAACAACAAGAAACTGCCCTACCTGCCACCAAACAGCAACTGATTCAATACGGCACCTGGGCTTCTGACAACCTCCCTGACGACCTGCCCCCAGAGGAGGCCGACCTTCAGCTGGGGGTGTGTGTCAAAACTGCAGGCTTGACCCACCAGCAAGGTTCCAACCAAGAGGGTTTGTGACCCACAATCCAATTATCCGGTCACCCAAAGCCAGACTAGGAAGTCAACTTGAATTACTAAATCCAACAATATGAACAGATGATGATCCTCCACGGTGGATACCTCAATTTAGCGCTTGACTTGTTATCAGGATCAAGCCACCCCCTTCTTCCATCCAGCTGTGTGATCACCAATCTTGTTCCTGCTATCCATGGATTCACCATGACTATATAATCACTATCTCACAATAAAGATTATTATCTAGTTTCCAAATATTTTTTCCCCTTGTAACTTTGCTAAAACAGCGCAGTTATGACAAAAATTTATTTAAAAATTTATATATAGTTTCTTAATGGGTGCAGAAATCAAAAAGTTGTCAAATCAAAATCCAAAAAGGTACCAAAAATTTAGGACCATGTCAGAACTTTTGGTTCTGCTCTCAGACCTGGAGGTCTGATAATTGTTTGCTTTAGTGTGTAATATGGATTTATTGGTCATTATGTTGATATCAGCTTGTATGGTGACAAGCGTTACTTGCAACGTCTGGATTCTCCTTGGCACTGCAACAACAAGCAATGGCAAGGGAGGCAACTACAAGCGGCTAGCTATACAGCGGCTTGTGTAGTTCTTCAAGCACTGACAATGGTCTTCAAACTTGGATAGTCTTCTTCTACTGTGAAAACGTTCTACAGTAGGCAAGGATTATTATTGTCTGCCTTCCATCAGTCCAATGGAAGGGCTTTTATAGAGCTTGCGCCCTCTTGCCAGGATAAGATCATCTGGCACTTCTAACTCTTGCTTGATCAGTATTTTTGTCCCCAGACTGCCAGCATCAACCCTCAGAGTCAGGCATCCATGCAATGGCATGGGATTCCATATCATAGTACCCTGCGCTGGGTACTTGATTGTCATAGAATAGAGCATAATCTATAAGCGTACCAGCAGTGGCAGCACTAATTGATTACTCTATTTTTAGCGCATATTATTTTGTTCTTAGGCAACTTTTCTGGCATTGATTTGCACTGGCACCAGTGGTTTGCTTGCAAATTGATCATATGCTTTTGATATTCAGAGGACTCCATAATTACTACCCCAGAGGTTTGCCAGAGTATTTTGGAATAACTCTAGCCAATTAGGAACCAGTAATAATTGGTGAGTTATTGTATTCCTGGTTGTTCTTGCAGTAGTAATCCAAATCTACGCTATGAGGGCTTCTTAGATCAATTAGGCCTATTAACAATATATCAGAAGCTTCTACAATTATTGGCTTGGCAGATTGCCAAGGTACACAAGGTAGAACAAAGTCAGTATAAATTCCTGACATTTCCCCCAACTTGACTTAGTTTTACTGTCAAGAAGAGAATCAAAGAATCATAATGTCACATCAATCAAACGCTAACAACACCTCCCGTGTCACTGATGCACGCAGCATCATTGCTGCTATGTCGGTTTCTGATTGGGCCCTTTTCCAAGCCATGTCCTACAATGCCAAGAAGGCACATATTCACGGGCTTTGTGACAGGGATATCAGTACAATTTTTACTGGTATGGGCCATGAGGAGCCCCCTCACAAGCAGGCGCGTCCAGGTCCCAAATCCCTGCCTTCCCAAGTAGAATCAACTTGGCAGAGCGCAGAAATCCCTTTGGGCAATTAAGAGTAACAGCCTGTCAATACCCGAGCGTATGTGCAGGGGTCTTCCACATCTCAAGCGGCATTTGGTGACCTGCCAACAGTTCAATACCAAATTGGTGAGCCCAATTTCAATTGCGGTGTCCTTTTCTCAGGCTTCAAATTGCGTTGCCAGTTCCTCTTTGTTGTGCTCCAGCAGAGACCCCGGCGGGACTTGAAGGCACGTATCACAACCTCAAGTTTTGGCTTCTTCTCCGTCAACAACAAAGCGTTGGCGGAGCGCCTTGGTCACGACCTCCTAAATCTTGTTGATGTCTTGTGCAATAGTGATCCCGTGGATGGGCTGGACCAAGGGTTTGTCATTCAAATAGCCAACCGGATAATTCAATCCTGGTTCCAGCATCTTCCCCTGTTCCTGGCAGTCTATCAGAAGCTGCTGGTGGATAACCGGGATCAGCGGGATAGTTGCCTTGGAAAGTTGGTCCACCGGTGTTGGGATGCATTCCACAATGGTGATCAAAAAGCCGCGGTACAGGCTATGGTTCTTTGTGGGAATGTCATGTTGACACCCAACCTGCGTCTTCCTCAGGGCAGCTTTGCAAGGATGGCTGCCCATTGGGAAAAGCTACAAAACTCTGTTGGTAACATTAAGGCAATACTCCCTGATGAGTATCTTTTCATTGATGATTTCATCATGGACTGCCTTATTTTGGGATGCGGCTATTCCCTCAAGGGTGGACTCTGGCAGGTCAACTGGGACTTTGAGTCCATTCTGTTGCCCCTTGTTTTCTTTTTGTATCTCTCCCCTGCACACAAGAAGTTGTGGCTGTCTTCCTGTTTGTAGAAAGCTGGTGCTTTCCCTTCAAATTGTTGTCTCAAGATGTGGCAACTTTGGCTGGGGATCAAGATCCTGATATGTCAGTAGTGACACTTGGGCCTCAGCGTGCCAGCCCAGCCAACCAAGAAGAGGGTTCAGAGGAAGACGAGGAGGAGACACAAGACAAAGATGAAGAAGACAATGACAATGATGACAACAAATACCAGGAGGGTGACCTCTAACCTTGTTCTGTTATATTAACCCAATAAAAATCAATTTGAAAAGCTTTATTTGTATTCTTTAGAAAGTATAGAAATCTCACTTAGATGCCATTATTTGGCAAAGTGTGAAAAGGTTTTAGGAACCTTGCGTGGACTCTATTTATAAGTTGTCCATCTGAAACGTCCTTGATGGTATAGGCGTCTTGGCCTGTTTGCTCAATGACTTCAAATGGGCCTTTCCAGATGATGTTGAGCTTGTGTGCTATTCCTATAACCTTATCATGATAGGATACTCGGGTTCCAACCTTGTTTCTGGGTGAGCACAGCAGTTGGAATTATCTTGCTAGCGCCCTATTGTTCTGGCCAGCATAGTTTCTGTAAAAGCTTCAGCCTGAAGCTTAATTAATGTATCTGCTAACTTTGTCATGTACTGGTTGTAGGTGATCTCCCCAGGGTTGCCCATTGCGGAGAACAGTATTGGCGGTATGGCGGGGTGGCAACCGTACATGAGCTGGAAGGACAAAAACTTGGTTGTGCTATGTATGGAGATGTTATATGCAAACACAACCGCTGGCAGGAAAAGATACCATTTGGAGGTAAACTTATCTACCAGTTTTTGAAGGATATTCACTAAGGTGCCGTTTGCTCTCTCAACCATCCCATTTGTTTCTGGATGGTACGGGGTAGAGAGCACTCCCCTCACGCCCATGAGCTCATTAAGCTTGGGAATAACGCTGGCTGTAAAATTAGTGCCATTGTCTGTGAGGATGAATTGTGGGCAACCATGACGGTGGATAATGCGTTCCAAGATGAACCTTGTAGTTGCTTCTGCGCTAACGTGCTGGAGGGCTTTTACCTCAACCCATTTGGTAAGGTGGTCTATGGCTACAATAATATATCTGAGCCAACCAACGCACATTGGAAGAGGGCCAACCACATCTATGCTGACAGTGTGCCAAGCAAATTTGGGCTCAACAGCCTTATATTGATGCTTGGGTACAAACAGCTTCTTGTGTTGGCACTCTGTGCAGAAAGTCAGGGTTTTCTTTGTGTCAAACAGTAGAGATTCCCAATAATAGTGAAGCTGCAATTGGCAAACAGTCTTTTGTAAGCCGCCATGGCCTACAGCTTTATGGGCAGCCATGATCAGAGACAACCTCTCTGAGGGGCAGGGGAAAACATACTTATTCCCCTGATGGTATTTGTATAGTTTACCATCCTCTACTCTACAGTCCTTCATCAATTCCCAGAGAATGGCCTGGATCTCATCAGGCTTGTCTTTGAACTGACCAGTTAACATTTTATCATACAGTATATTGGCCTGTGATGACACAATATCAACAGTTGGAAGTCGGGATAGACAGTCAGCGTTCTGATGCTTTGCTCCTGGCTGGTGTACTATCTTATAGTCAAACGCCTGTAGTTTTAGAGCCCATTGTTAAGTGGCCTTCTGGTTCACAAAGATTCTGGAGCCAACTTAGACTGGCGTGGTCCGTAACCACCGTGAAATGGACTCCATGAAGATACACTCAGAACTTCTTATAGGCATATATTACTGCCAAACATTCACGTTCTGTTACTGTGTAATTATGCTCATGGACATTCAAAGAGCAACTGGCATAGGAAACTGTGTGTTCTTCTCCATCATCATTGTTCTGGGATAATACTGCTCCAAGTGCACTTAGAGAGGCGTCAGTATGTACTACAAAAGGCTTAGTAAAATCAGGATACATAAGCACTGGACTGCCAGACAGGCTGGTTTGTAGGGAGTCAAAGGCAATCTGGCAGGCGGAGGTCCATGTAAAAGGCACCCCATTTTTAAGTAGATGAAAGAGGGGTTCACCTGTTTGCAAGAAATTTGGAATAAATCTGCAATAATAACCTACCATGCCTAGGAACACCTGGATGTCCCTTTTGCTCTTGGGAGTCTTCATCTTGGTGATAGCCTCAATCTTGGCGGGTTGTGGCTGTAGTCCTTTTGTGTCAATCACAAATCCTAAGTATTCCAGCTGGTCCTTGAAGAACTGGCACTTCCTAGGTTTTATCTTCAAGTTGGCATCTGTGAGTCGCTTAAAGACAGCTTCCAAGTGTTCCAAATGATCTGTGAACATCCTAGAGAAGACGTTAATATTGTCCAGATACACAAGGGCACAGGACAACTTGAGATCTCCCAGGATAGTGTCCATAGCTTGTTAAAAAGTTGCCAGCGCATTGCACAATCCTTGAGGCATTTGTGTTGGTTGGAAAAGGCCTTGGGAAGTGATAATAGCACACTTCTCTTGTTCCTCTGGAGGCATTTTGATCTGCCAATACCCCAAAATCAGGTCCATTGCAGAGAAGAATTTTGCACCTCCCAGGCGGTCTAACACATCATCAATTCTTGGCAGTGGGTAGGAATCCTTCTTGGTGATCAAGTTTAGGCGTCAGTAGTCTATGACTACTTGGTTACTTCCATCCTTCTTTTTTACTATAAGGATGGGCAACGACCAAGGACTCTTAGATGGGATCAATATTCCTCTATCCAGGAGCTGCTGGATTTCCTCATTGACAGTTTCCTTGCTGGCCTTTGATTGTCAAATGAGGCGGAGCCAAATTGGTTTGTTGTCACCTGTTTTGATATGATGGGTGACGTCTGCTGCGCAACCCAGATCAAAGTCATCTTTGGCAAAGATACACCTGTATTTCTCAAACAGGGCACTTGCTTGTTCCTGTTGCTCTTGACTTAAGGAGGACAGGTCAACCAGGGGAGTAGTCACGTAGGCGCTGGCTTTAACTTGGTCAGGTAACCCCATTTCCAATAGGTCCCCACAACATTTGAAGCCGGCCAGTTCTTCAATTGGTAGAAGGTGCACAAATCCTACTATCTGATGCTTCTTCACATAAATATTGTGATCCTGTAGATTGGCAAGTAGGATGTGTACTTCTCTATGTCCTGGTATAATTATACCAGGTGCTACACAGGGTTTGAACCTTGATCTTCCCCAAGGCTGATGTATTTCCCCATATAAGCCTTCAGGAATTTCCAGGGTCAGCCCTGTTGGCACGACACACTGTGTGCCAGACTTGAGAGTGAAGGTCACCAGAGAGCAAAGTGGAATAGCCTTGTGTTCTTTTATCTGGGTTGGAAGCTTCTTGCTCTTACGCCCTTTCTTCTTGTATGGAACAGCTACAATCCCATCCTTATATGTCAAATTAATTGTCAGCTTCTCCTTGATGCTGGCAGCGTCTTTGGTGTAATAAAGAGGGATGGTCTGCTTCAATATGGTGAATGTGTTGTTCTCCATATTGATCTTCACACCATATTTCCTCATAAAGGCAGTGCCAATCAAAACATTGTAGTTTTGACTGGGCAGGACAACAGCGGGGGAGGAGACAGCTATGGATCCAAATCACATTGAAATTGCGCTATATGCTCCTTTGGAAGTTGTTGTATGCAACCCAGCAGTGCCGTAGACTCTGTTGTGTGCAATATCAGGAGCCAGTCCTAGTTTTTGGACCAGGCGTGTGGAAATTATATTGATTGGTGCTCTGCTGTTGATAATTGCTCTTACTTTCACCTTGTTAACAGAAATGTTGGCATAGATACACTTGGAGTAAGATTCAGACTGTAGGTTTAATAAGTGAATTCCGAGGGTGGCCAGGGTGTCAAAGTACTGCTTAAGACTTTGCCCAATTTCAGGGAAGTTGTTCTTGATGGTTTTGAGAGGCATTGCCAATTAAATGCCCTTGAGGTTAGGAACGTTACTGGAGACTTTAAGGCTATCCTGCAAACAAGTTTCTTGCACTTGCGCGGCATAAGGTTTGGACACTACTTCTACTGCGTTGGCAGTTGTCTTCTGGGGTCTTCCTCTTCTACAGGCAGGTATAGCGTACAGGTTGTCAGCTACCAATTGGTGGACGAGGTCTTCCTCAAAATCTTGGCTAAGGGCAAAGTATTCAGGCAATTCTTCTGTCTGGGTGGCATTCTTGGCGGGCTCAGCAGGTTCCTTGACGGTCTGGGCAGTCTCAGCAGCAATCTTGGAGGGCTCCTTTGGTTTATCACGGTCAGGTTCTTTTGGAATAATTGAGGGAATGGCGGGTGAAGTATATTCCATTACTGGCCCGCCTTTGCTTTTCCCTGATTTTTATCCTTGGTTTCTACTACAACATTAACACTAGGAGGTTTGCCTTTTGACTGACATTGACTTGCCCAGTGCCCCTTCTTGTTGCACTTCTGGCAGGTGATATTGGAGTTGTAAGGTTTCACTCTCCAGTGGTTTTTGTAGTAGCATCCTTTTCCCCTTCAGGCAACTTGGCAGATCTGTCACGGTCTCAATTTCTTCTGCAATTTTCAGAACCATTGCAATTGGCCATTCCTTTGTTGGGAGCGTCAAATTGGGCACCAAGCCAACCCAGATAACTGGTAATCTTCTGGGTGTTGTTGGCCTGGTCTAGTACCAGGAACATCACGTTGGAGAGCTCTCTGTAAGGCTGAAGAGCTCTGCTCATTGTGATACAGTAGTTCAAATTGGTGAGTACTCCTGCCCCCAAGAGTACCTGGGCCTTGTGATAGAAGCAATCAGCAAAATCTTGTACACTTTCATATTTTTTGAAAGCAATATTGCTGAATTTGGCCTTTCTTGCCTGTAGCTTGGTTTCACTCCCAAACTCTTCAATCACTGCAATCTTGGCATCCTCATAAGACCATTCTTCTGTTGGGAGGTGAGGCATGATCACATCTACACTGGCGGGGTCCAAAGTGTTGATTAAGGCCGTGGCCTTCATGTGATCTGAAGCCCCACACATAGAAATCTCAAAGAGGCAAATAAAGGTCTTGATATTACCCTTACAGTCAAAGGTTGGCAAGTTCAATGGCTTGAACTTGTGGTCAGGGATGGTCAATTCTTCACATGACTTTACTACTAGCTTACAGGGCGGAGACTAGTAAGTGGCGGCAAGGTGGCAACTCCTATGGGGACGCGGCGGGTCCCTCAACTATCATTGGTACCATAGTCTGAGGTAAAATCAAAGAATTTGGGAGATGACGCCTTCCGTTGCTCAGGAGAAGAGTTTGGTACTGGGCTCTGCTTATCTTCTACAGACAAGCTGTTATCGGATAACATTGCCTGTTCCAATCTGTTCAGCCTGGCTGATACGTTAGCCTCAAAGTCCTTTCTGGCAGCGTCATTGGATTGCACCTGCTCTAAGAGATTGCTATGGTTCCCTTCCATAAGCAAAGTGGTTGAAGCCAGTAGGTCCAGACACTTGCTGTAGGCATCCAACTTGTGTTTGAGGGCAGCAACCTGGGAGCGGCTATCTTCTAAATCCTGGTATAACTTATTCATCAGGGCGTGGACAGTCTCTATTGTTTCCCACACATTGTGTTTGTTATTAGTATATGCTTTGTGTTTGAGACAGCAAGCGTGCTGCTCCTGGGACCAATCCAAGGTAGGAGAAGCTGACTTCCCCTTCATAAGGTTCACCTTCTTGACCAATTTATTTACCCAGGAGATGATCTTGTTCTGGCACTCCTTGTGCTGGGCGCTGTTTTCCGAGACCATGCTGTGAAGCTTGTCTTGTTGGTCTGCTATTTTGTCCACACTAGACTGGAGGGCCAGGAAGCGTACCTTTTCTACCAAGTTGACGCTGTGACGGGTTACGTCTGAAGCCCATTAAGGGGTCAGACCGCGGGAATTGAGAATTCCAGCCACCACTTGCACTACCTGGTTATTGAACTGTGAAACTATCTCATCCACACAGTAATGGGCGGAAGAAGCAGCTTAATTGATGCTACCCACAGCCTGTTGCACAGTGTGGAAGCTAGAGTTCAGCTGGTGAACCAGGGCGGCGTGAGAATGTTGGATTTTGATCCTGAAACAACCCATTTCTTTGAGGTTGAGATTTTGGTGGGCCACCAAGCGCTGGGCATGCTTAATGGTGGGGTGTACAAAGTACAACAGAACATCAGTTATTCTGTTGACTCCTTCTCTTTTCAGAAGGAGGCCTAGCTGTGTACTACTGGCCTCTTGGTAACTTCTGAAGGTGGACCACAAATGCTCGGAGGACCTTGAGGTGGTGAACAGGGTATAGTCATTATCCTATTGTTTGTCATTCATGGATTTATAGCCTTGCATCAAGGCGTCTATGAGTGACCGCACATCCTTGATAGTGTAGGTCCTTGGTTTGTGTTGTACCATGGTACCAGTGACGTCAAGGTTGATTTTGTCTACTGGTACTTGGTAAGGAGCAATCTCCAAGCGGAGGGACGCATCCCGTTCCGCATTGCTGGTTTCCATGTAGCCTCCCCATACTTATCAACAAAGCTGGGGTGGTGGGGCAAAGACTTGCCAACAGCAGACAGCGCAGGTAACTCATTATTGTAGTGAGCACCACTGTCAGAACTTTTGGTTCTGCTCTCAGACCTGGCGGTCTGATAATTGTTTGCTTTGGTGTGTAATATGGATTTATTAGTCATTATGTTGATATCAGCTTGTATGGCAACAAGCGTTACTTGCAACGTCTGGATTTTCCTTGGCACTGCAACAACAAGCAATGGCAAGGGAGGCAACTACAAGCGGCTAGCTATACAGCGGCTTGTGTAGTTCTTCAAGTACTGGCAATGGTCTTTGAACTTGGATAGACTTCTTCTACTGTGAAAACGTTCTACAGTAGGCAAAGGTTATATTTGTCTGCCTTCCATCAGTCCAATGGAAGAGCTTTTATAGAGCTTGCGCCCTCTTGCCAGGATAAGATCATCTGGCGCTTCTAACTCTTGCTTGATCAGTCTTTTTGTCCCCAGACTGCCAGCATCAACCCCCAGAGTCTTGCATCCATGCAATGTCATGGGATTCCATATCATAGTACCCTGTGCTGGGTACTTGATTGTCATAGAATAGAGCATAATCTATAAGCGTGCTGGCGGTGGCAGCGCTAATTGATTACTCTATTTTTAGCGCATATTTTTTGTTCTTAGGCAACTTTTCTGGCATTGATTTGCACTGGCACCAGTGGTTTGCTTGCAAATTGATCATATGCTTTTGATATTCAGAGGACTCCATAATTACTACCCCAGCGGTTTGCCAGAGTATTTTGGAATAACTCTAGCCAATTGGGAACCAGTAATAATTGGTGAGTTATTGTATTCCTGGTTGTTCTTGCAGTAGTAATCCAAATCTACGCTATGAGGGCTTCTTAGATCAATTAGGCCTATTAACAATATATCAGAAGCTTTTACAACTATTGGCTTGGCGGATTGCCAAGGTACACAAGGTAGAACAAAGTCAGTATAAATTACTGACAGACCACTTAATATTAAATTTTTGCAAAAAATTAATATTTTATTCATTATGTTTTATTAAGTTCCTCAAAGCAAAAGTGAGGAAATCAAAAATTGACTTTTTAGATTTAGTCACACTTTTTATAAGCTTATAAAATTTTAAATGATTAATAAAAACTTTTGAAATTCCTCATGTAGATTCTTTAAGACCTGATATTTAAATGTATAAAAAAGAAAAGAAGTTTTTTGGTAGGTTTTTATTTTATTGTAATATTAATAAAGTGGTGTGTTTTGGAGGCAATTTCAAAAAATATTAAATTAATATAATATTGTACTATGTTTCCCTATGTTTCCCTATGTTATTTCAGGGGACAAAATTGAAGTGCCCAAATCAAAGTGCAGTAAGCTCTTGGGTTTTTTTGAAGGGTTCTCTTTTGAATTTTCTCCTTTACCACCTCTCATTACTCCTTGATAAGAAGTTTTGTTGGCCCCTTGGCTGTGCCAGGGGCCAAAAAACTTTTAAAAATTTTCTGCGTTGTCAAGAGGGTGGATTATATAAAATCTGATACCAAGTAGAAAAAAATTTCTTTTTTCTTCTCTTATCATTCTCTTTTATTTTCTCCTTTCTTACCCTCAATTATTTTCTACTATCCTCTTTCCATTCTAACCCTTGATTATCTTCTATTACTCTCTCTCCATTATTACCCTCAATTATCTTCTACTTTCCTCTTTCCATTATAACCCTTGATTATCATTTTAATATCATCTCTCCATTATTACCCTCAATTATCTTCTACTTTTTTCTTTCAATTCTTACCCTTGATTATCTCATATTATCCTCTCTCTATTCTTACCCTCAATTATCTTCTATTATACCTTTTTACTATATGTATAAGAGCAAAATAAGATGTATAAAATGCATCTCTTTGATATACAACTTTGAACTATCTATGTCATCTTTTGGTGAAAGTAATGTCTTTTTAATACAAAAATATTTAAGGCTTCATTTTATGAGATGTAAGTGGCAGGTTCTTGATATCTTTGAATATTGTGACTTATAAATAAGATATAAGACTATATCTTTTATTAAGTATAAAATTGTATAGTATAGCTTTAATAAGAAAGTAGTGTACTTTTTTTATTTTAATGATATACTTCTATAATTTTTATCATTGAAATAAGATCACTAATAAACCAAAATACCTAAAATCATATGCTTGTATCTTGCAGGAGAAATCCCTTATTTTGCTTATACTGAAGTATTATTATAGCTTTACATAAGCTGGAAATTAAACTAATTTTTTATTAAACTTATAGTTTATAAAGCAGTTTTTTGTGTAGTTTCATATTTTATATTCAATTAAATACAGCTACATATAAATTCTAGTCTAATTTTTGCTTTTGAAACTAAAATAAACTTTCTTTAAAAAACAGCTAATTTAAGAATCCTTTTTATCTAGCATATATTTTTTATTGCAGAAATGAATTTCTTGGGGTCTTTTTAGTCTAGAATTGTTTTTAAAATATATAGTTTTATATTATAAGCTGTATTTTTTTCTGCTTCAAAGTTAACCTCTGGAAAATCAATTTTTGCACTTTGATCTTTAATATTTTTGATTTTTGCACTTTTGACCTTAGGAACTTAGACCTAATGAACTTGCCCCATTAAACAGACTAGTTTTATGACACTCTAATTAAATAGAAAAAAAAGCAAATCTAATTACACTAGTTTAACAACTTGTCAAGATAAACAGAACAAGCACAATGTGGCGGGCAGGATGCCAAAAGAAAAAGCTGAGCTACGCCCGGTTTGCTCTTTTACGGCATCCTGCCTGGGTACATGTCCAGGTATCCTAGCTGAAAACCTTTTTTTAATTCAGCAGTCTTCTAAAATCTTTATCTTATATTCTAGTTGGTAAAAGAAAGGATGTGTCAGGCAGGCTGCCAAAAGAGCAAAGCTGTGCTACACTCAGCTTCACTCTTTTACGGCAGCCTGCTGGTATGTGCTTCTAGTCTATAGCTGGTAAAAGAAAAGATGTGCAGGCAGGCTGCCAAAAGAGCAAAGCTGTGCTACGCTCAGCTTCACTCTTTTACGGCAGCCTGCTGGTATGTGTTTCCAGTTATAGCTGGTAAAAACTATTATCAAAGAGGGGTGTGAAGTTATATATTTTGGACTTTAAATTTTTTGGCATTTTGATGATCTTTATCACAAATCTTTTTAGTGAAACCCCATGGGTGATGGCAGCCTGCTAGTATGTGATCCTGGTCAAATACCTGGTGAAAAGCTGTTTAAAGATGCAGCCTCCTTATGGTTTCTTGGTAACAATTATTTATATTTGTCAATGAAAAATATCAGGAATTGATGAGCATATAAAGTTGAGTGGTGAGAAGGCTACCAAAAGAAAACAGCTATGCTAACTCAGCTATATACTTGCACAGCTTTCCACTGTTATCTTTTTTCTTGTTCCCTAGCAGAAATAATTTTTTAAAGGTTCAGTATGTTTTTTTAAATCTTATTAATCCTTTTTGTTTAAAGATGGTTCAGTGACAAAGAAAAATATAGTTTTTCATAATAAAAGGATATATTTAGTTTTTTTGCAACTTTCATTCTAGTAGTATGGATGGATGCTTTTTAAATAATCTATCAATCTATTTTCAAGGCTTATTTTTTTATTCTTTTATTATATAATGCCATTTATGAGATAATGTTAAAGTTTCTAAATTTACATTTCTTTATTCAACCATTGACTTGTGTTTAGAGCTTCTACAGATTCAGGGTTAATATAAGCAAACTATTTGGGTTTAAAAAAAGCTCTAAAGTATACTTTTAACTTAACATCTTATAAAAAAGCTAAACATAAACCAGTAAATTTTAAAAAAAATCTATGATTATACTGTTCTGGTAGTAAACCTTTAAAGTAGATCAAAAAGTAGAGATTTTAAAGCTCTAGACAAATTAAAAATTATAAAAAAATAAAGATATAGATTAAAAAGTAATATGAAAAATATATAACATTTTACTACTTGGTTAATTACCACATATAATAAAATTGTTACTTGAAACAAAAAAACTTAAAATCATGTTGAAACAGCAGTCTCAACCCTCCAACAAGGTTCAGAGTAAGCAGGTTTGTGACCTGCAACCTAACTGCCCAGTGACTTGAAGCCAAACTAGGAAGTCAACTCAAATTTCCAAATCCAACAACATGAACAAAAGCTGACTCTTTACAGTGGATATCTTGTTTTGGTGCTTGACTCATTACCAGGATCAAGCCACCCCCTTCACCATCCCACTGTGTGATCTACGTTATCATGTTCCTTTTATCAATGATTCACAATGACTATATAATACTTATCTCTCAATAAAGAACATTGTCTAGTTTTGTCATGAATGACATTTCAATACTTGTATTGAAAACCCAAGAGTTAAACCCCAGTTCCCAGAAGGCAGATTCAACCCTCCAGACCAGCCCAGGACCCGCCAATCCGTTAAAAGACGGGCTCAAATCAGTGAATCACTCTGCGTTCTGTCGGCCTACTATAAAGGACCCTTCAAAAACAACTTGAGTCACACAAAGTGGACAGGGGACTGCCAACTTGCTAAATTGCGTACTCAAGTTGACAAGTTACTCCGAGACCCACCAATCTCCCAAGGACAACTCCCCAAATGGTCATCAGATTGAAACTACCCTGGAGCCACCAAGGACCCAAACTTAGCAGCAGTTACAGCTTGCCTTAAAGAGGTTAAAGCAAACCCTATTCTCAACTCTGCCAATGACCTGCCGGCATGCCGCCCAGAAGGGGTAGTACCATTGGACTACTCAGGTGACATAGTGAACAGTGGCGGCAAAACAAAGCATCACCTTTCCGATTTTCCAGAACAGGCACAACCTGGATCTGCCGCCCTTGAGACCCCAAGCCAAGACCCACATCCCACCAGTACCTTGTCTGCAAACCTGCACCCTGAAAAAAATCAAAGGAGCAAAATCCCATGGTATAAGAAACCTGGCGGTATGGTGAAGACCACATTGTCATTTTTGATAATAAAGTTTTATGAACCTTTGGTTTGAACAAATCTTACCCTATCTAGTCTTAGTGATCTTCCATCTTAATTCCAGTCAAGTAGACCACCAGGCCGCCGCCCTTCCCCAAGACCAACCTGCCAAATTGTCCCAGGCATTATACTGTCCCCCAGGAGCCCCCTTTGGACCTGTGCATTTTACTGAATACCCCCCAACCCAGCCTATTCAGAGTACAACTTGGAAACCATCCTCATTGACGACCTTTTGGCAAAGACTAGAAGTACCAAGTACATAGGACACAAAGGAAAGAGAGGTGAGATTCTGCCCTTACTGTTCAAAGACAAGTACAATTACCTGCCTGCATACTTTGTTCCTATGACTCCCCCTTTAACACCACAACCAGACCGCCCGTTGGAACCCACCGCTGCAGCCGAGACCACCTCTACCCAACTGTTTGGAGTACTCTACATTAGTTTGACAGGATTGGTAGATTCCATGGTCCCCAACTCCAGACCTTGGTCCTTACTCAGGCAATCTGTATCTTATATTATCAAGTTAGCACTCATTCTGTGGTGGGCCCTACCCGCCGGCTTGGCCGTACCTCATCCCGAGCCGCCCAAGGCCCCTACTTACAACTGGCTTCCTGACAAGTTTCTAAATATTTTCCCTCTTGTAACCCTGCTAAAACAGCACAGTTACAACATTGGTAGCAGAAAGTAGGTTTCCCATCTTACTTTATCCCTCAAAATTCCGCTTGTTACCTGTACTTGCTGCAGTCAATAAATCTTCTGTAAGACTTCAGACTTTTTCAACAACAGCTGCAGTTGTATCAAAGCCTGTACTCAACCATCACCAAAAAATTACTATTTCCCAAGGATACAAGAGATACAGCTAGGATTGAGACAATAGTTTTATTGATAAGCCTAAACAGGAGGAGATTGAATTGCTTGGAATAATAGAACCGTGAGGGTTTTTATACCCAATTCTATGAAAAGGAGATGATAGGAGAAGTATGTTTAAGCGAGATTAACTCATAATTCTGAATCAAAAATATATTTTCAGGAGTAAGATTCTGAAAGCTGGAATTGAGAGCTTTTGGCTGACACTAATTTGGGCTGAAATGGTTCAGTATTTGCAGAAATATAGGCGACCAAAGATGGTAAAGGAGAAACAAACAAACAAACAAACAGAAGTCTTGGCATAAATATCAACAAAATAGGAAATATCAGTTGTGACTTAAATTCTCAGTCTTGACATCTTTGATAGAATAATGTCTGGCCTCCCACTAGACTGGGTGCCATACACACCTGGTACCAAAATACCTGATGGTTTTGTCCTGTATCAGAATATGGTAATCCTGCTCTCCGCCTTCAACACCTTGTTGGAACAAGGGTTCTTCCAGGCACCTACCACTGTCTCTTGAGCCACAGATGAAAGCATCATGTCAGCCCATGTAGCCCAAAGACTTTGGAGTGCTTCCTTGGAACCATTTACTGGAGCCAATGATAACAACACCATGTTGTAACTGTGCTGTTTTAGCAGAGTTACAAGGGGAAAATATTTAGAAGCTAGATAATATTCTTTATTGAGAGATATGTATTATATAGTCATTGTGGATCATGGATAACAGGAACATGATAGCATTGATCACACGGTGGGATGGTGAAGGGGGCGGCTTGAGCCTGATAAGGAGTCAAGCGCAAAAACAAGGTATCCAATGTAGGGGATCATCATTTGTTCATGTTGTTGGATTTGGAAATTTGAGTTGACATCCTAGTCTGGCTCTGAGTGACTGGATAATTGGATTGCAGGTCACAAACCTGCTTACTCAGAACCTTTCTGGCGGATCAAGCCTGCTGTTTTGACACCCCCTGACTGAAGGTCAGCCTCTTCTGGGGACAGATTGTCAGGGAGGTTGTCAGGAGCCCGGGCACCATACTAGACTAACTGTTGTTCCTTGGTGGTTAGGACAGTCTCACACTGTCTATGTCTTGCCTTGCAGGGTCTCAGGCAATCATGGTAGAGGACCTTGTCTTGTTTACATTTCCCAAGTCCTTGCACAAGGTAAGTGTTATTTTTTGTTTACCTTTAAGATGATTTCTGGGCCTACTTTCTCAGGTTGTAGTTTACTTTTGTCAATGTTCATGACCCAAACTTTGTCACCAACCTCATGTCTGTTTTAGATGGGGATGAATGCCTTTTGTAGACGCTTGTTTTCTCTTTCTGCTTGATTGCCATTGGCCTCTATGGCCTGGGGATCTGAGCAGGGGGGACCTTGCTTGGAATTTCCAGCTTGGGTCCCAACAATGCTTGAATGATATTGGGCTGTGTGCCATATACCAACTCAAAAGGGCTTTTCCTGGTGGATCTGTTCCCATGAGTCCGGCATAAAAGTAGTTCAGTTGGTAGCTGCTTATACCAGTCCTCAGGTCTCCTGGCAGTGAGTTTGGCCAAGGCTTGCACAAGGCATTTAGCTGTTCCACATGTCCATTGGCCTGAGAGTGATAAGGTGTTGTCACAGTGTGCTTGACCCCATTCTTGGTGAGGTATATGTTGGTATCTTCAGAGGTCAATTCTTTGCCTCCGTTGGTTATCAGGAGTTCTGGCTTTCCAAACTTGCTGATGATTTCTTTCCCTATGAATTGCTGCATGTTGTTGCCAGTATTTGTTTTTACAACTTGTGCCACTGGCCATTGTGTGGCAAAGTCTATTGCAGTAATGATGTAATTTTTTCATTATACTTCCCTGGCATGGGACCAACAATGTCTAGGGCCCACACCTTGAAGGACAGTTGTGTGCAAATAGGTAGCACTGACTTAGATGGGGTTTTGCTTCTTGCAAATTTCTCACACACTTCACATTGGTCCAAGACTTCCTGAACAACTCAGTACAGGGTTGGTGTCAGGATTCTCCTTTTTATTTTTGAGCTGCTAGTAGTTTTCAGAATTATCAACATCAGTTTTCCACTTCAACTATTGGTCATATGCACATCAAATCCATTTATTCAAACAATCCCTATCCTTTCCCTTGCCCTGCAGTTCATTATTAGCTATTTTAATGGTTAAAATTTGAGTTCAAAGTTACCTTTCAACCCTGGACAATTTTCAAGCCCGGGAACTAACAATTAAGTTAGTTTTAACAGTTCCAAACCTGCTTACCTTTTACTTTTTGTTCTGGCTTACGCCAGCAGTTTGGACTCTATTTTTTGCCTTCACGCTTGCTTCTTGCTTTATTTGCAGCTGCTAAGCTTTAGCTGTTGCCTCTGTTGCTCTCCTTAAACTTGACCTAACTTTTAAAGACTAAGACAAGAACACATTCTCCCAAATGATTTTACCACAACCAAAAATATCTAACCACCTTTAGTTAGTTGTTCCTTCCCCCACTTTTACCTCAAAACCCCAAGCTGAAATAAAGCTTGTGTTTCTCTCCAATCTCAACTTAAGTTGAGATTGTTTGACTTACAACCCAAAAAGGTACTTGTTAGGTTTTGTGGCTTGTGTTCCTTCTTCAATTTTTAATCTTAGTTTAATCTTAGTCCATGATTCCTTTTGACTTTATCCTTTGCCAGTTAGGCAGCTTTTATAGTAGCACCCACAATTTAATTGTTGATAGCTTCAATCCCCTGCTAGTGCAGACCATTTTCCAGACTTATAAATTGACTTTTTAACCAAATTGTCAATCATTAAGACTAGTCTCTATTTAATTTTCTTAGGGTTAATAAATTGTCTTAGTCCTTATTTTACTTTGTATAAGCTCTTAGGAGCCTTAGTTCAGTTACTATTGCAAACCTTGCCTACTTTTTTGTATTTGACTAATATAAAAATCATTGAGTTAAAGGATTTAGTTTACAACCATCTCCCCCAAGCCTTCAGACCTAACAGTTGGCCACCATTCTTTGTGCTTAAGGAGCTCATATAGGTTTTGGCTCTTGGTGTGTCTGAGGTCTCTGTGATAGCATATGATGATGTCAACTTGCTGATGTGTAAAACATAAGGGATGGTGGTTCTGTTGGTCATTTTTTGATGTAAGGTCCCGTACATGTCTATAAATATGTGCTTGTTCTTAATGACTGTTTCCTTGGTTATGTCTGTGTCAGGAATATTCCTGACATAAATCAAATTCTTACTGGAGGACAATGTTGGAAAAGAATAGATTTTTTTTGGTTCCAGAGACCAAATTTGATGAGGATTTCCCCCCTTAATTGGAGGAAATAAAAATCAAAAGGAGGGAAAATAGGAACTTGATGCCCACTGGAATAATTTATCATCCAAGCAGGCGCCTTCCATGCCTGCCAGCACCCAGCCAGCCACCAGCAGGCCTCCTGCTGACTCTCTGCTTGCCTGCCAAACCCCCACTGCCCAGCCAGCCCCCCGCAAGCCTCCTGCTGGCCACTTGCTTGCCCAGCTGCCCACCAGCGGGCCCTCTGCCAGCCTCCTGCCTGCCCACTTGCCTCCTGCCAGCCTCCCAGTTGCCAGTGGGCCTGCCACCAGCCCCCAGCCCACCCGCTTGCTCCCTGGGTCCCAGTTGGCTGCCTGTCACCCACCTGGGCCCCAGGCCCCATCCACCAGCCAATCAGAATTCCCCATAAAATGCAATCAATCAGAAAAGTTCCTGGTTGCAGGGGAACAATGCCAGAATAATTCTTGCCCTTCTTCTGAAGGGCAAATTCAGGGTTCAGAAGCAAAATTTTATTCCTGCCATTCTGAAGAAGGAGAAATTCAAGTTTCAAATTCCAAAACCTATTATAGCCCAACAGAAAAAATCCAAATCAAGTTTCAGATGTGAGCAGCAATCCTACCCATGACCAATGGAACTCTGAGTCACAGGGCATAGGTTTGAGTCCAGACTCCAGACAGACCATGCCTCCCAAAACAAAAATAGATTGTGAAAGTTCCATGAGTCTTCACCATCACTTGACTCCATGCCCAGGGAAAATCATTGGCTCCAGGCAAGAATGGCCAAACCCCCAAAAGATTGCCAAAGAACATGAATTTGGCCACCCTCTCAAACCCCAAACTCCAATCACATTTTCCAAACTTTTGGGTTCTCCAATCCCTTGCTTTCATTCCCACTTGCAAAAATTTGCACAGTGGGAATCACTATAAATAAGGGATTCTTCCTCAGTAATAACTTGTGCTATTATTGAGTTTAATACCCTCAATAAAGCTAAATCTTACTAAAAACTTAAGTCAACTTTAAACTAGTTAGTTCCCGCCAACTCCCTCCAATCCAAGGAAGATGAACCATCTCATCTTCACAGCTGTGCTTACAGCTTGAATTGGGATTGGAGGTTATCAACAGGGATCAGAGTTCTTTGGATCCTCACCAGAAGGGCTAGGTCATGATCCCCAATATGACCCTGGACAACTCAACTCCTCTCACTCTGGTTCCTGGCCTCCCCTGGTGTCCCTGCATTCCACGCTGTCTATTGTGGTGTACACCTCCATGTACTATGTGTTAACGTACTTTGCCAGGAGCTTTGGAAGATACAACATCCATGCTAAGATCTTCTGTTGGTTGATGACCATCTAACCAATCATCACTGCCCTGACTGGTTTCTAATTTGCCAACCTCCTGCCATACCTGCTGCAAGTAGTACCTATCATAACTGGGTATTTGTCATAAAGCTAGCAGCAAAGGGTTGCTAATTTCTACAAACAGTTATTCAGGGACCTAATTCTTATTACTATACCTGTTGATGGTATAATGGCATCCTGTAAAAAGACAGAAGAATATAAAGGTGTAAAGACAAAACTAGTGTTTATTGTGATAGTATCACACTTATATAGTGGGAGGCAGGGGAATTCCACCTGGGGAAGGAAGGCACAGAAAGAAGGACTTTCCTAATAGAGAAGAGTGGATTGGCAAAGCAGAAATTCCCGCATGAGAAAACAACCTTTTTCACGCGGCTTTCCTTAAGGAGGCAGATGGGAATAACTTTGTTGTTCTATTATTAACCTCAGAAGTAAAGCCCATGCCTTATGCGCATTTTAAAAGGTGCTTCAAACACCCATTTTAGAGGCGTTTTAAAGGTCTTTATCTTTAGTAAAATTAGTATGCAATTCAGCAATTGTGCAATTGTTCTGTCACTCAATCCCTAGGTGGACAACTTAACATCTAATCCATTCAGGATCTGCAACATTTACCTCCACTGGATTAGACAACAGGGTTAAAAATGGATGGCGTCTCAAGGTGACGGCTATGGTGAACAGTCACTCTAGAAGAGTCACAAGAGGATTCTTGAAGAAGGTGCAAGTGGTAATTCCTAAGAAACCCAGGCCTACCAGGGCAGTGGAGGTGGATAAGGCCATTAAGAAACAGTTAGTCTTGCATGATGAGGATGGCAGCTATCTGGATTTGGGGATTCAGCTAGATCAGCCACTAGTTCCTCAGCTGGCCTTAGTGGGGACAGACCCATTATTTGCTGCATTGTTCCTAGCTTTGAGTGAGCTCAGGGAGGTGACAGGAATTGGGTTGCAAAAGGGTAACAGCATCCATTAGTGGCTCTCCATGCAAGCGGAAGAAGAGTACTTGAAGGCTAAGTTGAAGGATTTCCAATTTGAGGGCCAAGTGCTCTTGGTCTTGCAGCAGGGGACAATATCCAGCATAGTCAAGTCAGTCCTTTGTGCTTGGGCAACACCTGGGGTTACTGAGGCTCAACCAGTCATTTGGAAAACCTCTGACAAATTTGAGCAACGTCTTTGGCAAGCCTTCCAGGAAGTGAAGTCATACACAGTAGAGGGGACTGCTCATCTGGTACCAATGGTGATGGCTGGCAACCTTGTTCTTTGAGGAACCAACCACTGTGATACCAAGTGGGAGGAGAACATGAGAGTCTTCCTTGAGTGGGCCTTGTCTGTATTCTATGGGGTGGGTGGTCAGGTCCCAGTAGAGTATGCCCTTTGTGAGAGTCTTCTGTGGGACTGTATCTTCTTGAGGGTTGCCTTTCCTGTGGAAATTGGGGGTCAATTGTGTGTCTTGTTTGGTGGGGGTTTGTTGCTCAATTCTTGGTCATCAGCTTTGTGGATCTGTAGGCAACCAGTTGTGTTTCTTGGCTGCCATTCAAGTGGTAGAACAGTTGATGCAGTACTGGAAGAGTTTTGTCAGTCTCCAATAAACCCCTGCTCTTTTAATCTTATTCCTCATACTTTGGTGCAACACTGTCACAAACAGGATAACAACCCATGTAATTTTTTAATTAGGCTTTTGTTTTTTTGGTTTATTGTCCTCATTGGGGCTTACTCTTGATCACTAGGAGCAGCACAAATATACTGAGTGTGTACTCTAGTGCTCAATTGCCCAGAATGGGGCTCCTTAAGGGTGTAGGATTCAGAGCCAGTCTTCTGGATAACTTGAACTGGGCCCTTCCAAAGGGAGGCCATTTTGGATTCACAACTGTGCCCTCTATTGCTGAAGAAGTAGACTGAGTCTCCTACCAGGTAACTGGGTAAGGCGGGGAGTTTGGATGCAGCTTATTCTAGGTCCTGCAACTTATGGTTTAAGTTTACGGTGTAGGCCTCTGATTGCAAGAAAATAAGGGTTTGAACCAGCTTGTTGAGGTACGCCTCTGGGGATACAGCCAGACTGGGCTTTACCAAGGAATATAGTAAAGGTGGAAGTCATGGTTGCCAGCCGTAGAGCAGTTGGAAGGGCGGCTTGCCAGTGGCACAATGGTACCCAATGTTATATGCAAAGGTGGCTGCAGGCAGGAAGGTATACCATTCAGTCTCATGTTAGTAACTGAGCTTCCAGAGTATCTGGACCAGGCTCCCATTAGTGCGCTCTACCATACCATTTGTCTGTGGGTGATAAGGAGTGGATAGTGTCCCACAAATTCCCATCAGTTGGTTGAGGCGGGGATGATATAACTGGTGAAGTTGGTACCATTGTCTGTCGGCAGAATCTGGTGGCAACCATGCTTGTATGTGATATTCCCTAGGATGAACGTGGCTGTCACCAGTGCAGATTGATTGGGAATTGCCTTGGCCTCTACCCATTTAGTCAGATGGTCAACAAGCACAATGATGAACTTGTTGCAACTGTTGTTAGCTGGCAGGGGGCCCACTAAGTCAATGGCTACAGTGTGGAAGGCAAACCCAGGGCGTACAAGTCTGTGTTGGAACTTAGCAACCTTAGGCCTCTCAATGTTGCAATAATGACAGTTGGCTAGAGTATCTACTACATCAGTGTGTATTACTTCCCAGAAGCAGTGCTGCTGTAACAGAGCTAACATCTTCTGTATACACCATGACCAGTAGTCTTGTGAGTGGCTACCACTGAGTCCATGCATAGGGATGAATATATGTAAGGTAACCAAGAGTCTCCACAAAGCTTCAGGAGTTGTCCCTTAGAAACCTTGATATCAACAGCTAGCTTCTTGAGAGCTCTCTGTATCTCTACCGGCTCCCTCCCACAAATAAGGATCCTCCATAGGCTTGTCATAGAGAATGTCAGCCATGGGGGATACTAAGGCAACAGTAGGAAGGCGGGAGAGACATTCAGCATTCTGGTGGGCTGCTCCAGCTTGATGAATGATTTTGTAGTCATAAGCCTGAAGTTTAATGGCCCAACACGCCAGACGTCCTTCAGGATCCTTGAGGGTCTTCAGCCATTGCAAGGAGGCATGATCTGTTACAACTGTGAAATGTACCCCATGGAGATAGACTCTGAATTGTTGGTAGGAGTATATCACAGCCAGACACTCTTGTTCAGTGAGAGTGTAGTTCCTCTTGTGAACATTAAGCGTACACGAGCAGTATCCAAAAGGGTGTTCAAGTCCTTTGGAGTCCAGTTGGGAGAGAGCACCCCCAATTGCAGTCAGACTAGCATCTGTATGAACCACAAACGGCTTGGCAAAGTCAGGATAGGCCAGTACAGGGGCTGAAGTCAATGTTCCCTTGAGAGCATTGAAGGCAGATTGGAACACTGGGCTTCAGAAGAATTCCTTATCATCCTGGAGAAGCTGAAAAAGGGGGTTGCCCAGGGATGCAAAGTTGAGGATGAAGCAACAGTAGTACCCAATCATCCCCAGGAAGACCTGTACGTCCTGCTTATTGGCTGGAATCTGCATTTTCTTGATGGCTTCCACCTTCAGAGGTACAGGGCAAGTCCATCTTGGCTAATGATGAACCCCAAGAACTCAAGGTGCTCCTTGAAGAAGTTGCAATTGTGTGGCTTGAGCTTGAGATTGGCTGCAAGTAACCTCTGGAAGACTTCCTCCAAGTGTCGTAGGTGATCATTAAAGGTTCAGGAGAAAACATTAATTTCATCCAGGTAGACCAAGACACTGGTGAGTTTGAGGTCGCCCATCACTGCATTCATGGCCCGCTAGAAGGTAGCCGGGGCATTGGACAGACCTTGATGCATCCTTGTGGGTTGGAATAGCCCTTAGTCAGTGATGATTGCACATTTTTCTTGATCAGCGGGGGGTAGATTGATCTGCCAGTACCCACTGATAAGGTCCATGTTGCTGAAGAACTTGGCACTACCCAGTTGGTCCAAGGTATTGTCAATACAAGAGAAGGGATATGAATCCTTCTTGGTAACAGCATTCAGCCAACAGTAGTCAATCACCACATGGTTGCTGCCATCCTTCTTTTTGACAATAAGGAGAGGGGAAGCCCAAGGGCTTTTACTGGGGACCAGTAAGCCAGATCCCAATGGCTTCTGAAGTTCCTTGTTAGCCACAGCATGATTGGCCTGACTACACTGTATAGGTCTGGAGCAGATAGGTGGACTGCCTTGGGTGTCAATATGATGGGCAACATCTGCAGCCTTGCCCAGGTCATAATCATCCTTGGTAAACACATCCTTATACTGGGCAAAGAGATCCATAGCTTGATCCTTTTGCTCTTTAGAGAGGCCAGATAGGGAGTTGCGGATTATGACCAATAGCACCAGTGGTTGCTTACAGGGTAGACCCAACTCAGAGAAGTCTTCAAAGGGGGCGGTCTCCTGAAGGTTGTCATGCTCTTCCAGTTGTATATAAGCCAGAAGTTGGTGTTTAGAGACAACCATTGCTTCACAACTCATGTTGGCCAAGAGTATGAGTACCTCCTTCTCACTTGGCATGAGGATGACTGGTACAACCCATGGTTCTAGTCTGGAGGCATTAGGGATGCCAAAGATTTCTCCATGAGTACCAGCTGGTAGAGCCAGCAAGAGGCCCGTATTGTGGATCACCTGAGAGCCAGGTGGGATAGTCACATTACAGGAGGCGTAGACTGGGATACCCTTGGCTTCCCCAATTGAGAGAGGTAGCACCTTGACCTTATTACTATACAACATATAAGCAACTGGAAGCTCTCCATCAGCGTACTCCAGATTGATGTAGTGCAGACAGCGTAAGGGCAGGTCAGACAGGCAATTGCCATGGTAGAACATGGGTATGGAATGGCCCAATATTCCAAATGTATGGTCTCCATGGTTAGTCACAGTGCCATACTGAACCATGAAGCTAGTCCCAATAAGAATGTCATAGCTGTTGTTTTCCAGAACTATAGCAGGAGCAGTGACCATTAGCTTCAAAAAGCAAAGAGGGAGAGAAGAGTAGGCTCCTTTTGCTCTAGTGGTCTGTGGCCCAGCAGTACCAAACTCTTCATAGTAGGTCAAGTCTGGCACCAGCTTAAGCTTCTTAACTAGCCGTGGGGATATAATGTTACCAGGAGCACCAGTATCCAGTATGGCCTGGACATGAGTCTTGTTCACTACCAGGTTGATATAGGTATAATCCTGGCGGTCCTCTCTGATCTCCACAATCTTAGAGACCTGGTGTACACTTAGTCCTTTGAACTTCTCCAGGAAGGTAGCCATGGCAGCTCCTACATCTGGGCTTACTTCCTTGAGGGATTCTAGCAGTGCTGAGACGTTTACTGTACAGAGAAGCTTGGCCAGTTGTTCAGCGCTGTCCTCCTCATGGGTGACTTCAACACCTGGTTGAGCCAGTTGTTTGGCATAGGGTAAGGACACTGTTCTCCAAGCTATTTGGGGGATAACCACCTCAGGGCAAAGTGTAGTCCAATAAGTTTAAGTGTTAACAGTGAGGACTTGATGTAGGAGGTCCTCTTGAACTCCTTCAGATTCAGCATCCTTGTGTATTGGTTGGGAGTTGAAGTCAATCAAAGAGGGTTCATCCTTAGGGTTGGCCTCAGAGGATGACAAGGCAGCAGGCCTCTGATCTGGTTTGTTGGGGGGGGGCAGTGGTATGGGGGGAGATGAGGGTGTCAAAATTACAAAGGCAGCCAAGGATTTCTCCTTGTCCTGGCTGCTTAGTAGTTTTGACTGGTTCTCATTGTCCTCCTCAATATCAGTGTCCTTAGCGTAGTTTTCCTCAGTGTCCTCCATGCCTACATGGTGGACCTTTTGGCGCAGATTCTTCAATCCTGAGAGAAGTGGCCAGCCATACCACATTTGAAGCAAGTATGGAGGACATTGTTGACTGGAGCAGTACTAACCTTTTCAGAAGGCTTGGGCATCTCCACATCCACATGGGGTCTATACTCAGCTTGATGGCAAGGGCAACCTTCAGGAAGAAGGACTTCAAACTCCTCCTTATAGTTGCATAGGAGGCAAATCAGTTCTGGCACAGTATGAGCGTTGTAAATGCCCAACTTAAGAGCCAGAGATAGTTCCTGGGTGACACGTACAGCATTGAGGAGTGCTACTGCACATCAATAAACTGCACAGCACTCATAGACAACAGGGTTTGAGCTTCAAGGTAGTTCCTAGAAGTGAAGTCTTCTAGGGTTTCCCCCACCTTTAACTTGGTGTCAGCAAAGTCCATCTTGCAACCAAGAAGTGCTTCTTGGCTACCAAAAACTTCTGTCAAGGCCCTGGAGACGTTGGCAAAGGTCCAGTCATTCTCAGGTAGACGCCGCAAGATGATGGTTTGAGTCTCAGCGTCCAAAAAGTTAATGATTGTGGAGTCCCTCATGGCATTGTCTGCGCCATACATGGAGTTCTGGTACAGACGTAAGAACATGGCCACATTGCTCTTGCGGTCAAACTTGGGTAGATTGATGGGCTTGAAGTTATTGGAGCCATGTTGGAGGGGGACAGGTGTGATCCTCACTGGAGAGCAGGTGAGACAGGAACAGCTAAGGGTAGAGGCGGCAAACCTAGCCTCAGGGGTGCAATGACAATTTTCCTCTTGCTGGGATTTGTGTTCACCTTTTTGTCTTGAGAAGCTCCAGAAGCTTCAGGGGTGGCCAGGACGTCATCCTTGGACTCCAGTACTGGCTCTAATACTTATACAGAGTTGGGAGCCAACCAAGCGTGGTCATCATTACTTTCATAGCTATGATAGAACTCAGGACTGGAGGACCTCTGTGGGCTGTGGTGACTCTTGGAGTTGATGGATATAGCCTGTAAGTTGACGGCCATAATTTTACTGTCCATCCTATCCAATTGGCTCTGGAAGGCGTCCAGGAGAAGTTGCTGCTTGCCCAGCTCATCTTGATAGACCTTGTTCTCCTGACAGGTGATATCCAAGTCATCTTCCAGAGAGGTGATGCACTTTTCATGGGTGGCAAGCTCAGCTTGGAGCAAGGCTATCAATTCCTTGTCCTTCCTGACTTGGTCTGGCTATTGGCTCTGTCATGCAATTGGCAAAGTTTGAGACAATGCTGAAGCTCTGACACAGTGTGGTAGCCATCAAACAGGAAGGCAAGATTGGCGCTCTGCTGGACCAATCCTGCCTGCATCTTCTTGTAGTGATTGAAGAGCTCAAGGATGTCTCAACCAAGAAGGTGGCTGGAGGGGGAGTTATCTGTGGCGGCAAATGTGAGGGTGAACAAGGGGATGGTGGCAAGATAGTGGGCTAATACTTTCACCTCATGAGTCAGGATTCAAACCATGGGGCCAGTCTTGAGCACGTGGGTAGTAACCACACTAATCCAATTGGCGTTGTTGAGGGTCTGAATGTACAAGTATTCCGGCTATCACCATCACACCTAACATCCAGTCATTGCCCAATTTGGTGCCTTTCCAATATACCATTTGACATTCCAGAAATGGCTACAAATCAATATCACATGACTGTCTGGTATCCAACAACTCAAATCCATCCAGCACATGACCAGCCCCTGGATTTGGTCCAACTAATATCCCTGCCACAGCTAAATATATAAGTCTAAAGTATCATCCAATAAAATATACTTCTTCTCTTCCTACTTTTATATTTGAAGCTTCCCCAAAAGGCGCTACTTATCACTGGTAGCACTACGGTTTTTGACCACGCCAATGAAAGAGAAAATGACTGACCAAAACCCACCCACCTTTGCTCACGTACTCAACCAGGCCACATCCCAAGATACCTGGAAAACGTACTTCTGCGCCCACAACATTGATGAAGATATTCCTAGTGGATGCACCATATTTGAAGGTCTGGTCATGCCCAAAGCATGCACCAAGATAATTCAATACAGTTGCTCTCTTCAACCACAAACAAACACACAACCACCTATCACAGGTGAAGTTGCCAACACCAAATACATTGGTATTGACAAGTTCTTTGGTAAAAACAAAGAAAACATCATCAACTGGCTAAACCACACAGCCGCTAAACTCTGCGCCAGCCACATCTCTCATGAGAAATGGGTCCAGGAAGCCATTAAGCGCCTATACAAGGCCGCAGCTAACTGGTTTGCCACCTGGGTTGGCTCACAAACCAACAACCAGCTTGAAAACCAGGAAGAGTTCAAAGTTAACATCACCCACAATTTCTGCGTCACCAAATCTCTTCAAGATATTGCAATACAGCTCAGTGATCTTCCTCAGAAGACCACTATCACAGCCTACGCCAATGAATTTGAGGAAATACATCACAAAATCCAAAACCCAGCACAAGCTGATAACGTACACACCAGAGCATCATTCATCAACAGAATTAAACCCTCTGTTGCTGCCCTCATCCGCCCAGAGGCTAATACCTCCATGTCTGCGCTCATTGCTGAAGCCAAGCGCGCTGAAAAACGCACCAACATGGAATATGCTGCACACAACAGCAACCACTCCTCAAACGGCAATGGCAGAGAAAACACCAACAGCAATAAACGCCAAAATACCAACCATAACAACAGCAACTCCAATTATAACAATGGCAACTGTAGCCAAAGCGCAAACTGCTCCCATCCCAAGAAAGAGGACACTGCCAAAGTTAACAACGCTGAAGTAGCAACCCACTACAAATCTGACCCCACATTCTCTGACCTCAAAGGTCTCAAAAAAGAGGAACAAGGAAAAGAGGAGGGGGAACAGGCTTAAGTGCCCCTGTCTCCCCCCAACTTGACAAGAAAAAGTACCAAGGCACAAACTTTGCTGCTTGCATCCCCTGTGTCCCGCAATCCTCCATTTTTATGAACGTAAAAATTAAAGATTGCTCACAACTTCATGTCTATCCATGCAATTACAAATCACATACACATAAAATTTTATTCAACTCTGATGCACAACACACTATGGTTAGCAAACCTTTTGTAACCAAGTAAAAAATACCAGTTGTCAAATACAACTTCAAATACGCCAGAATGGCAAACAAATCAAAAGTTCTACTCAAAGGCAAAACAAATCCCTTCAGAATTGACCTCCAAGGCATACAAACGTTCATCAAGGGACTTGTCATGAACAACATAAACTACGATATTGTAGCAGGCATAGACTGGTTCACCTGAGTGGATCCTAGCATATGTTGGAAAACAAAAACCATGACAATAAAATGCAATGGAGTCAATTTCAACATTCTCAAAAAACCTAACAATATCATCCTGAGTGACACAGTATTTGTCCAAATCATAAATCAAGACAACCCAGAACGTCTAATCAAAGACAGTACCCTTCACATAATGAGGTACTCCAAATTTAATAATATATAAACACAAAAAATCCAATGCCCAGAACTCGCAGCACTCCTAAATGAACACACTCACGTATTCAAGGAAGAACTCACAGAGTTACCCCCAAACAAGAGGTCAAACATGGCATCAACTTGTGCAAAGCCATGACCAAACCTGCACCACTCTACAGACTCTCCCCCATGGAGACCCAAACACTTAAAGCCCACATTGAGGAAAATCTAGCCAAAGGATTCATTTGCCCGTCTGAATCCCCGTGGGGGCAGCAGTTTTCTTTGTAAAGAAGAAAGAAGGATCTCTTTGCTTAGTTACTGACTACAGAGCACTAAATGCAAGTACAGTAAAGAATAAATACCCACTTCCCCTCATTGAAGACCTATCTGCAAGGCTCTCTGGAGCAAAAAATTTCTCAAAAATTGACCTCACATCTGGTTATAACCTAGTTGAAGTCAAAGAGAAGGACATACCAAAGACCGCATTCCGCATGCAATTTGGGTTGTTTGAATTTAAAGTAATGAATTTCAGGATGTCAAACGCCCCAGCAACATTTGTCACCATGATGAACCAGGCACTAAACGGACTCTTGAACACATTATGTTACCTTGACAACATCATCATATTTTCAAAAACAAAAGAGGAACACCTCACACATGTCTGCAAGACACTCAATCAACTTGCAAAGCACAAACTATACGCTAAGCCTAGTAAGTGCCAATTTATGAAAAAGGAACTCTTGTTCTTGGGCCACATTTTCTCTGACAGTGGAATCAAAGCAGACCCAGATAAAATAAAAGCCACAAATAACATGCAACGCCCCACCTCCGTGAAACAAGTTAGATGCTTTCTTGGTATGGTAGCTTACCTAAGGAAATACATCAAAGACTGCGGAAAACTCACTGCACCAATCAATGACTTAACCAAGGGTAATGCCAAAAAGAAATTCATCTGGACACCAGAATGTGACAAGAATTTCCAACTATTAAAACAAGCTTTGATTGAAGCACTAATCTTACAATACCCTAATAACAACAGGTGCTACAAGCTTGAGTCAGACGCTAGTGACACTGTCATTGGCGCAGTCCTACGCATCCGCCAGCCAGGGCAGCAAGATTTCCTGCCATTATGTTACAAAAGCAGAAAACTAGCAAACACTGAGCAAAGGTACCCAATACACAATAAAGAATTGCTAGCAATATATCACACATACAAGAAATGGAGATGTTATCTTAAAGGACATTTAAACGTCTGAGTGCTAACTGGCCACAAATCCTTAATCTATTTAAAAACTCAGAACACACTCACACTGCACCAAGCCAAATGGATGTCCTTGCTGGAACAGCTTAACCTGGACATCCAATACAAAAAGGGGGCAGAGCTGGTCACGGCTGATACTCTCTAGGCTATGCCAGCCAAGAGAGGATCACCCTGACCACCTGGACCCTGACTGGCCCAACCTATACAACACTGAGTACAAGACAAAAGGAAAGGATCCCTCCACACATCAACTAACCCATGATACACTAGTAAGGAATGAAAAACATTTCCACATATCAAATGGCACGGTATACCAAATCATTAAAGATAAACACATTCCATACATACCACTCGCACAAAGAGTCAACACTATACTAAGACACCATTGTCTGCTAGGACACACAAAGGCTAACAACCTATATCTTTGCACTGAAAGAGATAGTATGGTGGCCCAACCTGAAGCAAAACATAATTGATGTTATAAAAAAAGTGTACAGTATGTGAAAAATACGCCAGCACCAAGGTGCCACAGCCAACAGTTAACCCAGTACCTGACCCCAAACCATTTAAGGTTTGGGGGCTAGACGTAGTGGGGCCCTTCCCAGAAACCAAAACAAATCAACATTTCCTAATTGTAGCCATCGGCTTTGCCACACCTTGGCCCATCTGCTGGGCAACAAAAGATCACAAGGGGGAAATAATAAATTGATTTATCAATAAAGCAATCATAGCAGACTACAGCACTCCAGACTACATCATAAAAGATGGAGCAAAAGAGCTAACAGGCCACGTAGTAAACAACAATCTAAAAACAAAGAACATCAAACACTCCACAACCTTGCCCTACAGGCCACAGGTCAACAACAGAGTTGAACACCTTAACAGCAGCCTTATCAGAACCCTGGAGAAAATAATGTATGGCAAAGCCAAAGACATATGGCCGCTATACATGAAACATGCATTACTAGTATCCTGGGTTTGTACCAATCAAGGGACAGGCTACTCCCTGTTTGAACTAACATACAGGTACAAGCCAGAAATAGTCACCCACAATAACCAACCATATGTAAAGATCCCCCCAGGGAAACCCCCACAGTAGAACAGAAACCAGCTCTACAATACATACGCCTCAAAGCCAAACTGGCTGAAATAAAGAGACTCAGAACTCAAAAGGTAACCTCAACAGAGGACCTACTCCCCATCAACTCCCCTGTCTGGGTCCTAGCTGGGAACAGAAAGAAACTAGACTCAGTACACAGGGAACCAGGACAAATCATCAGATACCAACCAGACAGGAACACCTACCTGGTCAAGTTACAGGGTGCCAAAGAGCCCATCACCAAAAAGTAACACAGATCTCGCCTCCGCCCTAGCAAAATAGAACACTCAACCCAGTTGGTGCCCACTAGTAAACAACTCCAGGAACATCAGGCGGCAGCTGTCAGGACAAAGCCCCCTCCTGATGTACCCAAGTAACCCCTTAAGGGAGGGGTGTGTCAAGGGTATGGATGTACAAGTATTCCGGCTATTACCATCACACCTAACATCCAGTCATTGCCCAATTTGGTGCCCTTTCCAATATATCATTTGACATACCAGAAATGGCAACAAACCAATATCACATGACTGTCTAGGTATCCAATGACTTGAACCCATCCAGCACATGACCAGCTCCTGGGTTTGGTCCAACTAATATACCCGTCACAGCTAAATCTATATAAGTCTAAAGTATCATCCAATAAAATATACTTCTCCTCTTCCTACTTTTATATCCAAAGCTTCCCCAAAAGGCACTCCTTATCAGTGTCTACAACATGATGGGTGAGGGTCTGTACCACATGCACTGGAACTAGCTTAGCTATACCCTTTTTGATGGCATCAACCCAGTGGAGCATGGTGTTCTGGGAGTTGGTAACTTTGGCAAGATATTGATTGACGGTGGTGAAATTATTGCCAAGCTCAGAGTAAAGGACCTGGAGGAACCTCTGTTGGTTGAATACCAGTATTCTCTGGTCATGCACTAGGCTTTGGATGCAACCCAGGTGCATTTGGTTGTGACATACAGCAGGATGGGTGAATTGTTGTAGGTAGTCCTTGATATGTTCAACAGTACGGAGGTCACAACGGAGCTGGTCAGGGTTGACCTGGGAGAGATTATGAAAGCAAACCAAGGAGTTTTCAGCAGAAGGCTGCTTAATAGCCAGGGGGTTGGAGCAAGCACCATTTCCAGAAGCACCAGCATCCATGGTGTGTGTGGCACTACAGATGGCATCCTCAGAAGGTGAAGAGTTGGCGTCCATCTCCAAGGGGGAAGGGGCTTGTAGAAGCAGTGGTTGGCCAAAAACAATAGCCTGGGGGCATTGATGTTCTGGCATGAAGTGGCTAAGGTTGGGCAGGCCATAGGGAGCACCTGCTCTTTCCCCAGCATGAGCATTAGCAGCAGTAAAGGCCGGTGCCTGGTGGTAAGGAGAAGCAGTGGCAGGAGACTGGGCCAGGGGCATTCCTCCCTCCTCATTGAAATGACCGCAGGGGTGGTGATGGTGTTGAAAGACATGAGCGCCAATGTTGTAAAGCTAGCAGCAAAGGGTTGCTAGTTTCTAAAAAAACAGTTAGTCAGGGACCTAATTCTTATTACTATACCTGTTCATGGTATGGTGGCAGCCTGTAAAAGGACAGAAGAATATAAAGGTGTAAAGACAAAACTAGTGTTTATTGTGATAGTGTCGCACTTATATAGTGAGAGGCAGGGGAATTTCCACCTGGGGAAGGAAGGCACAGAAAGAAGGACTTTCCTAATGGAGAAGAGTGGATTGGCAAAGCAGAAATTCCCGCGTGAGAAAACAACCTGTTTCATGTGGCTTTTCTTAAGGAGGCAGATGGCAATAGCTTCATTGTTCTATTATTAACCTTGGATGTAAAGCCCATGTCTTATGCGCATTTGAAAGGCGCTTCAAAAACCCGTTTTAGAGGCGTTTCAAACGTCTTTATCCTTAGTAAAATCAGGATGCAATTCAGCAATTGTGCAATTGTTCTGTCACTCAATCTCTAGGTGGACGCCTTAACGTCTAATCCATTCAGGATCTGTGACAGTATTACAGTCTGTGGTGCCAGAAGGGAAACCTTTGTCCTTTGTTTAAAGTACCAGGAGGGGCCAGTCTGGGTCAAGCCCATTCTCTCCCCTTGTGGCTCTGACGTACAGGCACAAGAGTGCATCTACCATGGCAAGCTCTGGACCAGGCTTGTATTGTATGAGCATATTGAATCTCTCCAAGTGTTCCATCCAGCAGGCCTGACAGCGGGATAGGTTTGCTTAGGTTTTGAAATGTATGAGCAACTTGTGGTCAGTCAGCACCGTAAATTCTTCCTGTTGTTCTAAGTAGCAACACCATTTGACTAGACAGTGCACAATTGCCAATAATTCCTTGTTGTGTATAGGGTATTGGCACTTGTTGTCTATCAGTTTTCATGACTTGTAGGCTATGGGCAGGAAGTAACCATCATTGTTTTTGATTCATAGCACTCCCCCAATGGATGCGTCTGAGGCGTCTGTTTCCATTTGGTACTCCCCATTGTGCTGGGGTATTTCAGGATAGATGCTGTTATGAGCTTTTCCTTGAGGTGTCTAAAATAGAGGTCACATTGGGGGTCCATGAAACCTTGGATTTGGTGCCAGTCATGGTGGACAGGGGTGCAGTCAGGACACTGCAGTCAGGTATGAAACAACATATGTAGGCCACCATTCCTAGGAACATGTGAAGTTCCAACTTGTCTTTAGGTGATGGAATTTTGCAGATGGCCTGTATTTCTGACTGTCGGGCTTAATGCCAACTTTTGAGACTATGTGCCCTAGGAAAGGTAGTTGCTTGCGGAAGAACTGGCATTTGGAGGGTTTGGCTAGCAGCTTTTGTTGTGTCAGGGTAGAAAAGACTGCCTCCAGGTCCTTGCAATGCTGCTCTACCAAGGAGCTATAGACAATAATGTTGTCCAGGTAGACTAAGGCATGCTTGCCTATGTGAGGGGCAAACACCCCAATCATGAATGTCACAAAGGTTGACAGGGCATTTGTAATATCAAAATTGAGCACCACACACTTGTATGAGCCATACTTAGTGTGAAAGGCCGTTTTAGGGATATCTTCCTCCTTGATACAGATCTTATTGTAGCCTGCAGTTAGGTCAATCTTGGAGAAAACTGAGGCGCTGCCCAGGGCATCAAAGAGGTTGTCATTAAGCAGTAGTGGGTAATGATTCTTGATGGTAACTTCTTTTAGAGCTCAGTAATCTGTGACTAGGCTCAGGGTGCCATCCTTCTTAGTCACAAAGAATACAGTGGCCCCAAAGGGAGATTGTGAGGGACAGATAATTCCTTTCTCCAAGGCCTCTTTGAGGTAGGCTTATAGGGCGTAGTCTTCATTTGGGGTCAGGCAATAGATGGGCCGCGCCTTGGGTACAGCTCCCTTGAGTTGAATGGAGTGTTGGATATGCTTTTCCAGAGGCAACCCAGGTAAAGCCTCCTTGAAGATTTCTGGATGGTGGGCTACAATTTTGCAATCCTGAGATGTAGTGGTATCCTGATGGTCCTTGAAATGTATGATATTGTACTGGCAGGAGTCCCAGTCAATTGCCTTGAGATCATTTCTTTTGTCTAGGGTCTCTGTAATGCGCACAAAGATGTGGTTGCGTAGGAATTGGTCCACTGAGTCAGGGTAGATCTGGTGGTTGACACCTTCACGTTTGATGGTCAATACCAAGGTCACCCAGTCTACTTGGGGGTTATTATTTCTCAGCCAATCCAAACCCAGTACAATATCAAACTTTGGAAATTCAATGACGGGGCCTTGGATGGTGGATGCAGGTTCTCAGGCATGACAGAGAAGGGGGCAGCTTCCCTTGTCACGGCAATGTGATATTCATCAGCTAAAACCACGTTTTTAACCTGCAAAGGATTAGTGGATAGCTTGAACTTGTCCACAAAGCTGCTGTTGACTAGGGTTTGATCCACGCCCAAGTCCAGGAGTGCTGAGCCTGTGTAACTGCAAAAGCAGAAAGGGTAAGACATCAGTTTATTGGGGTGTCTAGCAATGGTGTAGAGCACCAGGTCCTCTGAGGGCACTTGGATCATTGGGCATTGGTCCACATCCTCAGGTTGGTATTCATCATTGAGCGAGTCAGGAGTTGTTTAGGGAGAGCTTGGCTTGCTTAATGCTCCCCCCAGGATTTTCCCTCATCTTGGTTGCCTTTTGTGGGAGTGATACAGAAATGGGTATTGTTTGACTGGTCATTGTTCCTGTTTCCATGTCTGTTTGAAACTGCGGGTTTGTGGTTTGTGCTGCTGCTGTTTCCAGGGGGTGGTTGATTGGAGCGCCCGACTGGATGAGAGTCTTTGGGCCTCTCTTGTTTCCCAGTTTGTGCCTTGTGCAGAGCGTTGGATGTTTGTTCTGCTTTTTCCGCTTCACGGTACAGGCTTTGCAGGTTGGTTACCTGGTCCAGGTTCACATGTCTCATTATATTCAACTTGAGTGCATCATAGTACATGAGGTGTGTGGCTGGTGTGTCAAAAGCCATGTCAGAGGGTGCACATAGTTGGAGTTCTTTGTAGGTGCAGGTGAGTTCCTTCACAGTGCCTGTCTGGGTTAGATTCTTTACTTGGCGTATGATCATGAGTGTGGTGTCCTTGAGTACAAATCTTGCCAAGAAGACTTGTTTGAAGGTGTCCCAATCCTTTTCAGTGTGTTATTTGTGCCACTTGTTGCACCAGGTGCCAGCGTTGTGAGTTGTTTGGATGGAGATCTCTGCAATCCAGAATTGCTGCAGGCATTCCATTTGGGCCGGTTTGCTTTGGGCAGATTGGATCCATGCAGCAGTGTTGTTGTTGTTGGCCCTGGCAAAGGATTCCAGGGCAGCGCTTCAAAGTCTTTGGGCTACATAGGCTGGCATGGTATTTTCATTAATTGCACAAGCCATGGAGGAGGGAGCCTTGAAGAACCCTTGGGCAGACAGGGCATTGAACGCAGGGAGTGGTATCACCATGTTCTGGTAGAGGACAAAACCATCAGAGTATCTTGGCACCAGGTGTGTACGGTATCTTTTCTTCTGGGAGGCCAGACATGATTCTATTGAGGATTTGTTGGCCGCGCAAGTATGGGCAACACACGGAATTTTACAAGATAAGGTAGGATGGAGAATCTACCTGTGCTACAAATGTTGTAACTGTGCTGTTTTAGCAGAGTTACAAGGGGAAAATATTTAGAAACTATATAATGTTCTTTATTGAGAGATAAGTATTATATAGACATTGTGGATCATGGATAACAGGAACATGATTGTGTTGATCACATGGTGGGATAGTGAAGGGGGTGGCTTGATCTTGGTAATGAGTCAAGCGCCAAAACAAGGTATCCACTGTAGGGGATCATCATGTGTTAATGTTGTTGGATTTGGAAATTTGAGTTGACTTTCTAGTCTGGCTCTGAGTGACTGGATAATCAGATTGCGGGTCACAACCCTGCTTACTTGGAACCTTGCTGGCATGTTGATCCTGCTGTTTTGACAGCCACAGCATGGATTCAATCTTCCCAGAGTAAACCAGCACAAATTGAGTGCCCACAGCGCTTCTGGATTGCAGAAATCTCCATCTGACTCACTCATGACGCTGGCACCTGGTGCAACAAGTGGTACAAGGACCACACTGAAAAGGATTGGTACACCTTCAAGCAGAACTTCTTGGCAAGATTCATGCTGAAAGACACCAACTCATGATTATACGCCAAGTAAAGAATCTCACCCAAACAGGCATGGTTAAGGAGCTCACTTGAGCATAAAAGGAACTCCAACTATGTGCCCCCTCAGATATGGCTTTTGACACCACAGCTACCCATTGCATGTACTACAACGGCCTCAAGTTTCACATGATGAGACACTTCAACCTAGATCAAGTGACTAACCTGCAGAGTCTTTACCATGAGGAAGAGAAAGCAGAGCAAACGTCCAATGCCTTTCACAAGGCACAGACTGGGAAAAGAGAGCAACCCAAGGACTCTCACCCAGCTGGACGGTCAAACCACTCTCCACCTGGAAATAATCATAACAACAATAATTCAAACCACAAACCTGATGGCTCAAATGGCCACAGAATGAGAAAAATGGACAGTCAAATTATACCCACTTCTGTGTCACTGACACACAGGACAATCAGGCTGAGGAAAAAGCATGGGAAGAGCATTAAGCAAGCCAAGCTCTCCTCAGACTTTCCCCAACTTGCCCAACAATGAGTACCAACTTGAGGACGTGGATCAATGCCCAATAATCCAAGTATTCTCAGAAGACCCAGTACTTTACACTATAACCAGTCATCCCAATAAACTGATGTCTTATCCTTACCACATTTTCAGTTACACTGGAACAGCACTCCTGGACTTGGGCGCAGACCAAACCCATGTCAACAGCAGCTTTGTAGATAAGTTCAAGCTAGCCACTAATCCTTTTCAGATTAAGAACATGGCTTTAGCTGATGAACATCACATTGTGGTGATACAGGAAACTGTTCACTTCTCTGTCATGCTAGATAATCTGCACTCCACTATCCAGGGACCTGTCATTTACTTCCCTGAATTTGACATTGTACTCAGATTGGAATGGCTGCAAAAGAACAATCCCCACGTAAACTGGGTGACCTCTGTATTGACCATCAAGCGTGAAGGAGTCAATCACCAGATCTACCCTGACTCAGAGGACCAGCTCCTACGTAACAATGTCTTGGTGTGTGTTAAAGAAACTATTGAAAAAAGGAGAACCTCAAGGCAATTAACTGGGACTCCTGCCAGTACAAGATCATACATTTCAAAGACCATCAGGATACCACTACACCTCAGTGTAGAGATATTGTGGCCCACTATCCAGAAATCTTCAAAGATGCTCTACCAGGGTTGCCACCAGAGAATCACATACAACACTCCATCCAGATCAAAGGAGCTGTGCCTAAGGCGCAACCCATCTACCAACTTACCCCAAACAAAGACAACACCCTATGTGCTTACCTCAAAGAGGCATTAGAGAAAGGAATTATCTGCCCCTCACATTCTCCCTTTGGTGCTGCTGTATTCTTTGTGGCAAAGAATATGGCACTCTTCAACTGGTCACAGATTATTGATCCCTAAACAAAGTTATCATCAAGAATTTTTATCCAAACCCACTCATGGAAAACCTCTTTGATGCCTTGGGAAGAGCAACAGTCTTATCCAAGATTGACTTATCAGCAGGGTAAAACCAAATCCGTATCAAGGAGGAAGATATCCCTAAGATGGTGTTTTGCACCAAGTACAGGTCATACAAATGTGTTTTTCTCAACTTTGGGATGATTAACGCTCCATCAATGTTTGTTACCTTTATGAAAGAGGTGTTTGCCCCCACATTGGCAAGCACGCTTTAGTGTATTTGGACAATATCATTGTCTACAGCCCCTTGGTGGAACAACATCACAAAGACCTGGAGGAAGTCTTTGCAGCCCTGGAACAACACAAACTGTTGGCCAAGCCCTCCAAATGCCAGTTCTTCTGAGAGCAACTACCTTTCTTGGGGCACATAGTCTCCAAAGACGGCATCAAACCCAACAGTCAGAAGATACAAGCCATCTTCAAAATTCCACCCCCAAGGAAAAATCAGAACTACACACCTTCTTGGGAATGGTGGCCTATGTACGACGCTTCATACCCAACTGTGGCGTCTTGACCGTCCCTTTGTCTGCCATAACAGGCGCCAAGTCCAAGTTTGTATGGACCCCCAATGTGACTTTTGTTTCCAACGTCTAAAAGAGAAACTCACAGCTGTGACCATCCTACAGTATCCTAATCAAGAAAGATAATATCAGATGGAAACAGACGCCTCTGATGCATCCATTGGGGGAGTACTACAAATCAAGAATACCAGCAGCAACTTCCTACTGTAGCCTACAATTTGCTCAAGCTGACAGATGGTGAATTTTGCTACCCCATCCACAACAAGGAACTACTGGCAATTGTACACTGTCTTGTCAAGTGGCGCTGCTACCTGGAACACCAGGAGGAGTTCACTGCCCTGACAGACCACAAATCCTTCATATAATTCAAAACACAAGCCAATTTGTCCAGGTGCCAGGTGCTCTGGATAGAGCTACTTGAAAGGTTTAACATGATCATCCAATACAAACCATGACCCAAACTTACCATGGCAGATGCACTCTCTTGTTTGTATGTCAGGGCCACAAGAGGGGAAAACGGTCTTGATCCAGACTGGCCCCTCCTGGTACTCTGAACTAAAGACAAAGGTTTCTCTCCAGGTACTACCAATATCACTAAAGAAATGGTTATCAAAAATGAACACCTCTTAACATACGTATATGGGACACTACACTGCAAGATGACTGATAAGAGCATCATTCTGTATATACCTACTCACCAACAAGTCAACACCATTCTACACTATCACAGAGACTTAGGACACACCAAGAGCCACAACTTTTATAGATTTCTCAAGCACAAAACATGATGATAACTTTATATTGGGACGTCCAATAAGTTCTCAACCAATGTGAAGTGTGTGAAAAATTTGCCAAAAGTGACACCCTGCCTAAATCTGTATTGTCCATTTGTTCCCAGCTGCCCTTCAAGTTATAGGCCCTGGACATTGTGGGGCCCATGCCCAGAAAGAAAAACAAAAAGAACACAATATCACCACCATTGTCTTTGCCACTTGCTGGCCAGTAGTGCAGGCAGTGAAGACCCACACAGGCAACAACATACAACAATTCATAGGCAAGTGAATTATCAGAAAGTTTGGAAATCCAGAACTCCTGATAACAGATGGGGGCAAGGAATTGACCTCCAAGAGCACCAATGTATACCTCACCAAGAATGGGGTCCATCACACAGTGACAACACCCTACCATCCTCAGGCTAATGGAAAATTGAAGCAGCTTAATGGTAGCTTAGTGCAGGCCCTAGCCAAGATCACTGCCAGGAGACCTGAGGACTAGCATAAGCAGCCATCAACTGCACTTCTTGTATGCTGTACTTGTACAAACAGATCCATCGGGAAAAGCCCATTTGAGCTTGTCTATGGCACACAATCAAATATTATTCAGGCCCTCACAGGACCCAAGCTGGAAATTCCCAGCAAGGTTCCCCCTTGTTCATCACCACAAATCATACAAGCCAACAGCAATCAGTTGAAAAAAGAAGAAAAATGCATGCAAGACACATTCACCCCCATCCAAAACTGACACAAACTTGTTGACAAGGTCTGGGTAATAAATACAGACAAGAGCAAGTTAAAGCCCAAGAAAGTGGGTCCCACAATCATCTTAAAGGTAAAAAATCAACACTTGCCTTGTGCAAAGGCTTGAAAAACACAAGCAAGATTAAGTCCTCCATTATGACCAATTCAAGCCCTGTAAAATAAGACAAAAACAACAAGAAAATGTCCTATCAGCCGCCAAACAGCAGTTAGTCTAATATGGAGCTTGGGCTCCTGACAATCTCTTTGACAACCTGCTCCCAGAGGAGGCCAACCTTCAGTTGGGGGGTGTTGAAACAGCAGGCTTAACCCGCCAGCAAGGTTCTGAGTAAGCAGGTTTGCAACCCGCAATCCAATTACCCAGTGACTTGAAGCCAAACTAGAAAGTCAACTCAAATTTCCAAATCCAACAACATGAACAAAAGCTGGCCCTTTATGGTAGATACCTTGTTTTGGTGCTTGACTCATTACCAGGATCAAGCCACCCCCTTCACCATCCAACTGATTGATCAACACAATCATATTCCTGTTATCCATGACTCACAATGACTATATAATACTTATCTCTCAATAAAGAACATTATATAGTTTCTAAATATTTTCCCCCTTGTAACCCTGCTAAAACAGCATAGTTACAACAATCAAAAAATATATAATTATTGTACTTGTTAATTGAAAATTATAATTATCAACCCAGGATCTGCTTTGGAGCAACAACCAAGAGTATGAAATTTAGGTTAATAATCTGTCAATTGAAAATCTTACCTAATCCAAGATCTGATGTTGATAAAATGGTGTTTATAAAAAAGGTTAGTGATTAGAGAAATACTTACCCAGCCCAAGATTGGCTTCAGGGTAAAAGTTTGTCTTTTTAAATCTATGTTGGTAATTTAGTGAAAAAAATTACCACCCCAAGATCTGCTGTATACTAAGTCTATCTAAAATGAAACTAAGGTTAGTATTTTTAAGAAAGGGCTTGCCTGAAATTCAGCTTGATTGAAAAATATTAGTGATTCAAAACATTGCTTATCATTCCCATGATTAACTTCAGGGCAAAAATATGGGGTTTCTTAATCTAGGTTAGTAAATTTGATGAAAAAAAGCTTACCTAACCTTGATCTGCTGTGAAACAAGTCCATCTAAAAGGATTTGAAGAATATTAGTAGTTTATTTAAAATGATTACCTGAAATTAAGCCTTGGATTAATTTTGAAATGAATTGGTTTTTTTTAAAAAAATTGTTAGTTACCTTTCTAAAGTATATGATTAGCTTCAAAACTTTAAAAATAAAGCTTACATTGCTTATCTTGATCTACTATGCTTAAAACAGTTAGTATTATGTGTATATTTCAAAGCTTACCTTTGAGTTGAAGTGAATTTATAGAATTTAAAGTGAAAAGTTAGTATAGTGTTTAGTTAAGTCTTACCTTGGCTTAGTAAATCTAATCTTATCTGTTTGGCAGAGAAATAGACTGAATCAACCAATAATTGCTTACAATGTCATTTCTAGCTCCAATGGTTATCAGTAAGTTTTGAAATAGAAATTTTAAGGTCTTACTTTAATATCAAACTGTATTAATTTACATATGCCTCCTACTTTTTTACTTTAATTAACACTGCCGCAGGTGGGGATGCCGTGAGACACTGTGGAGTGTCCAACAACCCCTCCTGCAGCAGAATTGCCCATTAGGACCAAACCATCCAAAAGGCATGACCAATAGTGTGTCGGCCTCCATTAGATGTAAAATCCAGAAAGTTTTTCCAGGCTCCCACTTGAGAAAAAGCTTCCCCAGGGACTTGGCAGGGTATAGAAAATTAGTTCAGTTCAGAACAAATTGGTTCAGCACTGTCATGGGGATACCTGGATGAAGAACTATTCTAGTACTTTCCCTTCCAACCTAATTTTAGCATTTCTTTACATATCAATTTATTTTCTAATCTGTAAATTGCAATTGTATTACAATTTGTAGATCATTACTTAAATATATTTTCAGTCTATCCCCTATATATTCACACCTCTTATCCCTATATTCATTATCTCATTAAAGTCAAGGTCTTCTAAAAAACACTTTATTCTCTATTACTTGTCCAATTGGAAAAGCCACAATTTATACCAACCCAAATCCCAAAGAGAGCTATTGTTGCCTTGGTAAATATCTCCCTTATTCCTAACTCTAATGTTGTAGTAGTAAATTAAAACAAGTACTTTTACAGACCCCTGCTACAGCACATAAAAAATTTCAGCTATAACCAGCTGAAATTCCATTTAATCAATAAGGGAGTCATTTATCTAGGTCCAGATTAAGAAATGCCCATCACACAACAAACCAAAAATCAAATACATAATTCCAAAACTTAGACAGCAAACAATAGAAGCCTCTATTAATAAACATAGACCAGTCACATTAAAAAGCAGTCTACATCAGATACAATAGTGATTGCATAAAAAAATGATACCATCAGCAAACAAAAACGGTTCAGTCACAAAAGTGATTGTGAGAGAGGGGGGCTAAACTAACTAAGTTTGGCTCCCATCCTGGAGGAAGGATCCACCAGGATACCATCCATTGCAAGACTGGTATGGCCGCTCAAAGGGGCGTCCACAAAGAGGATGTGGCAGACAATCAGGGAAAATATGAGTCCAAACCCATCAAAATCATTCCACCAAGCAGCCAGGGTGCACACTTGGGAGCGGACTCTTGGGTACCCAAACCACCTTCTTGGACCTGGACAATTGGATCCTCAGAGGGGAGGGCGTTGGGCAGGACAAACCTGGGAGCGTAGAAGGGGCTGTTTTGAGGGCAGGGAACTCAAGGTCATCACATGCAAGATTTCTCACAATGTTCTCACTGATGGTGAGAATATCCTGAGCTTATCTGGGGATGTCCTCAAATATATGCAAGAACTGGTTGGGGTTGGCACCAACACAGTGAAATGAATGCAAAATACAGCCCCAAAGATCTGAGGAGGTGGACCATATCATCACCAAGGCAGGTACCAGGGTAAAGACTACAAGCTTGGCTAAAGGCACTAGTATTCTTGGGTCAAAAATAGGGTCCAGTTAAACTGCAGTTGTTTTCCTTTATTTTAATCTTAGCACCAGACAAACCAACACTAAAACAAATAGGGAGTCTTCAAAAACACAGATAAAGACAGAGAACAGCAACCACAGACTAGCAGCTTTGAAAGCGTAAAATAAAGCTTTGTAAAGTGTATAGTAATTAAAAACAAGAGCAAAAGCAAAAGGGGAACAAAATCAAACTTATAATAGGTAATTATATGAATTAAATCACTAAATTTTAGATTCAAGACACTTTCTCTTAAACAAAAGTGGTAAGCTTTAACATTGATGTTAACAATATCTATAGGGACTTCAGAAGGATGTTGGGAGGCCCAAAAGCTAAGAAACAAGGTAAGAAAAGATAAAATCTTTACTAACACTTTAGAGAAATAAAAGGGCTAAGAAAAAAGGCCCAAAGAACTACTAAAATTTTAGAGTTAAAGGTTCAAACTTTATTTGTAAGAATGAGCAAGCAGGGGGCCAAAAGTCCCTTGTCTTGCTTTAAGGGACAGGCTTCAAATTTGAAAGGTCACCTGACCCAGGAAATGGGTCTGATTAGGAAGAAGAGAAATTTTGAAAAGGCATATTAATTGAGTTGAAGGGTTTTACAATAATTTCTGACTTTAACCCTGATTGGCTGGCATTACTGGAGTGATTTAAATCAGCATTCAATCCAGTTGGATTGGGATTTAATAGTTTAGCAGTAGCGCGACCTGGTTGTTTAGACTTAATTAATTTTAAATGTGGACAAGCCCAAGCCAAAAATAATCCAAATTAACCAGAGATTCCTACCAGGTGAGAAAAGAGTTCAAAACATCAATATTCACCACATTGGAAGGGTACGCCAATACAAATATTTCATCAACTGTATGGGCTAAATTCTCAAGAGAATTAAGGGGCTTGGCTGGCTTCTGAGCAGATTTTTTGGTGCAACATGGGAAGATTGTCCTATCCAAGGCTAAATGGGGGAGTGACTTTACAGTGATATCTTCAAACAGAAACAACTAACCTTTTGACAACCTTAATTATTTTTTGGGACTCAAATAAGAATTAGTGCCCTTCAAGAGTGAATCCATTGAAATCCATTCAGGAAACTGCAGAATTATTTTCAATGTATGCCATGGTACCAATTTCTGGGTGAGAATGTTGTGCCAATTTTATTATCAGCTCTGTTGAGTATATACTTCTGGGAAGTATATAAAACAAAATAAAGGGGGAAATTAAGAAGAGAATGATACTTTATTAGTATGAGTTTAGAGTATTATATAGTATCATGAGAAGCTACATGTTGTCTATGTACGTCATGGTAGTCATGGGACTTGTCCAAGTAGTGTCCCTCTTAGGACTCAAAATTTTTGATCCCTGTAATAGATATCCAAATGATAAGAGTGCCACTGACTTAATAATTAGTTGGTGAATCATTCAGGGAGTCACTTGGAGAATTGTTTTCCAGAGAGGGAGCAATCAAAGATGTTGTGACATTACCCCTGGTGTGATGGAAGGTAGACCTTAGGTATTTTCTTGAGAGTGTTGGGTATTTGGGCTTGGTATTAATCCAGTTTTGCATTGGGTACAGGAAGTCAGGAATTGTGCTGTGCCGTTCTTGCTTTAAATAGGCAGAGGCGGCCATGATGCATACGCTTGAGCTCTGTACAAGCACATATTCCTTTGATGAGGTATGTGTTGTTTGGTTTGACTTCCATGATGATGCCTGGTCCTTGTAATCCTGGGTCCAGTTTGTGCATATTGTGATTCAAGACCCAGATCTTGTCCCCAACTTGGAAGTGTTCCAGTTGTAGTGGGATTGCTTCTCTCTCAACTCTTTCTTTTTCATTGTCCTCTTGGTCCTTCCTGGCGCGCTGTACATCAGGGTAATTGTTGTCTGGCACTTTCTTAGGCAGAGGTAACTATGGTCTCAATGTAGTGCTAATAATAGCAGATTTATGACCATAGACAAGCTTTTACAGACTTTTACCTGTATTGCAATTAACTTGTGTTCTTCACACCATAAGTCCAGTTAGCAACATATCAACCCAGGCTTTTGGATTGTTGGCAGATAGCTTGCTGAGGACCTCTACAAGTGAATCATTTAGTCAACAACTCTTTCTGTTTGCTTGTGGGTGATAGGGGCTGGCTATGGTGTGTTTTATTCTGTTTTTGACAAGGTAGATATTGGTGTCAATGTCTTTAAGTTTGGTTCTTCTTTCTGTAATCAGGAGGTCAGGTTTCCCAAACTTGGCTATGATTTCTTTCCTAATAAATTGTCTCACATCATTGCCTTTGTGTTCTTTTTTAGCTTGTGCTACAGGCCATCTAGTTTCATAGTTGATAGCTGTGATAATGTGCTCTTTGCCTTTGTTATTGTCAAACATTGGTCCCACAATATCTATTGACCACACTTTAAACAATTTTGTGATTGACACTGGTATTACTGACTTGGGATATGAGAGAGGGGGCTAAACTAACTAAGTTTGGCTCCTATCCTGGTGAAACAAACCACCAGGATGCCATCCAGTGAAGAACTGGGATGGCCGCTCAAAGAGGGGACCACAAGGAGGATGCAGGGGACAGTTGAGGGAAGTAGGTGTTCAGGCCCATCAACATCAGTCCAGCAAGCAGCCAAGGAGTGCAGGTGGGAGTGAGAGGAAGAACCTCAGGGGTCACAAGTGGTGCCGAGTTGCCCTGGTCTGCACTGGGAAGGGAAATCACGGGAGGCAATTTTTCCACCAAGGCAGGCAAGGTGTAATCAATGATGCCCAGATCTAGGTTGTTGCATGCCAAACTCTTAATCACAGCCTCTCCAGAAAAGAGGAGGCCACTGGAAAGGTCCCAGAGACCAGAAGGATTTTCACTTACAAGCCAGGCAAATGAGGAGATTTTACCCCACAGATCAGGGGAGGTGGACCACAGAAGCAACAGAAATGGAGCCAGAGAAAACACAACAAACTTGGCAACTGGGAGTATCATGGTTAAAATCTCCACAAAATTTGGGAGAGATTGGGAAGTTTTCCAAGAGAGTTAACACTAAAGAATTGTTCTAGCAGGGTAACCCGGTCAAAGAGGGCACAAGGATCAACAGGATAGCTTGGGGAAGCTTTACAATGGTTTCAAATGCCTTGTATGAAGTTGGGAAGCAAAAGCGGTTCAAAATAAGAGTTTTTAAATAAAAAAATTCAAAATAACAATGGTAATTATATTGAAGATTAAATTAAAAATTTTAAGTTTGAACGCTGGTTTTTGAAAGCAAATGTAGAACAGACAACAACTATGTAGTTTAACTACTTTCAAAGGCCTCAGAGGAGATGCCAGGTTTGAAGCGGGCCAATATAAAGTAAGCTTTAAAACAATAACTAACACTTTAAATCTAGATGATAGGAACTCCAAAACAGGGTTCCAGACAATGCTATTTTTTAAAATTGTGTGCAATATGTTCCAAGATTTTAATATTATTGGAAATAGACAAGCAGGGGACTAAAAGTCATCTTGCTATGTTAAAAGGGGAGGATTGCAGAGAAAATAATCACATGACAGCTGGGACTGGATCCAATTGGCTGGAAGAGAAATTTTGATGATCAAGGCCAGGAGCACTGGAGGGTTTCAAGCTAATTTCTGCAGAGTCACCTGATTGGCTGGGAGGGGTATCAGGCATTTGAAATTCAACTGAGTTGTCAAGCATTGATGTGGCAACCTTTGATTAGCTAACTATGACAGTTTTTAGAAATGGGCAACACCAGGCCAGTAAGTAGTCCAAATTAACCAACATTTCTTCACAGGAAGGGGCAACCAAGGGCAGGGAATCCACAGGGTAGGCTAACACAAACCTCTCATCAACAGTGTGCGTTAAATACTCTAAAGAATGGAGGGGTTTGGCTGGCATTTTGGGCCCTTTCTTAGTGCAATGTGGGAAGATTTTATGATCCAATGCCAGGGGTGGTAGTGAATTTACATGGGAGGTGCCTTGGAGTGGGTGTACTTTTCACAGACTTCCCATTGATCTAATACTTCCTTGATGTTGTCCAGAGTATTGGGCCACCAGTAGTGTGTCTTGAGGTATTCATGCAAGCTCCTACTACAGATGAGTCCCAGATCTCTGTGGTATCAAAGGGTTAAGTCAATCTTTTGTGTTGACAGGACATAGGGTACAGTATTGCCATTTGATAATATGCAGTGTAGAGTACCATATACGTTTTTGAACAGATGTTTGTTCTTGAGTACTTTATCTTGAATGTCCATCAGTGTACCAGGTGAGAACCCCTCTTGATAATTTCTCATTGTCAACATGTGCCAATCAGGGTCTCCATCAGTGCATAGGAGATTTTTACTGTATAACCTTGACAGGGCATCTGTGGTAAGCATTTCCTTGCCTGGTTTGTATTCAATTATCATGGGGTGCCTCTGTATGAGTCTCATCTATTCATCTTGTTGTCTATATAGGTGTTGTTGAATCTTAAAGAAAACCAACAACTTGTGGTTAGTTAGCACTTTGAACATCTGTGCACCTTCCAGAAAGCATTGCCACTTCATTAGACAGTGAACAATATTCTTATAGCTCTTTGTTATGTATTGGAATATCTTTACCCACCATCAGACAGATTTCTTGATTAATATGCTACAGGGAGGAAGTCATTTTCTGTAGTTTGAATTTGGAGTACTCCCCCTATTGCGTAATTGGAGGCAACAGTTTTTAGTTTGTATACTCTTTTACAATTTGGATATTGTAAGATAGGAGCAGTGACCATTCATTCTTTCAATAGTCAAAAGTGTTGATCTCTTAGCGGTGTCCATACAAATTTGGTTGTCTTGCCTGTGATTGCAGACAAAGGGGCAGTCAAAGCACCCCAGCCAGGGATTAACCTCTTGATATAGACTACCATGTCTTGGAATTCACAAAGTTTGCTCTTGCTCTGTGGAGCTGGCATGTTGGTTATAGCTCATATCTTTTCTGGGTCTAGCTTTACTCTGTCCTTGCTGACAATGTGTCCTAAAAATGGGATTTCTGCTGAGAAGAAGTCACATTTTGAAGGTTTGGCTATGAGTTGGTTATCCTGTAGGGTAAAAAGGACTAGTCTGACATCTTTCCATTGTTTTTCCAAAGTTAGACTGTATATGATTATATTTTCAAGATAAACAATAGCCCTTTTTCCAATTTGTTTCTTGAAGACTTTGTTCATGAAGGTCACAAAGATGCTGGGGGCGTTTTCCATTCCAAAGATAAGGACAACACATTTGAGTGAGCCATATTTAGTTCTGTTTGCAGTTTTGGGGATATCTTCAGGCTTCATGCAAATTTGGTTGTAACCTGCTATCAAGTCAAATTTTGTGAAGACTTGAGACCTCCCCATGGCGTCAAAAAGGTCATCAATCAGGGGCAGGGGATATCTGTTCTTAATTGTGACCTCATTGAGCGCCCTGTAGTCTGTGGCCAGGTGGAGTCCTCCATCTTTCTTTGCAAAAAAGACAGCCACATCAAAAGGAGATTTAGAGGGTCATATGAGTCCTTTTTCAAGTGCCTTGTCTAGATAGGTGTCAGGCACCCACCCACTTGTAAGTAAAATTCCAAGATGATGAATGATATAAGAGGGATTAAGACCAGTGACTAAGGATCCCACAGGAAGAGACACCATTCTGAGGTAGAACAGCTCTCCAAAAAGACAATACCGACCCAAGAGAGGGTTGAAGCAAACCAAGAAGTACACCCCCAGATAGCTAAGGAGGAAGGCAGAAGCTAATATATGAAAGACCTTGGGATTTGTGGGCTTCTTTGGAGACTGATAAGTCTGAGGCTCTTCCTTTCAGGGTGGATTGTATGATAATGAGGTAGAAGTATACCAGACTGCTGGGATTACACAACACCAGTATTTATCTAGTAGTGGGGATCAGGAGAGGTACCAGAGTTGGCTCTGGTGCCCAGCAAAATGCTGGCCTTGAAGGCCTGCAGCAGAGGTTATCCAAAGAAGCCATTTATACCCAATGGCCTTCCATAGGGAAGTATTGGGAAGTTTCAGGGTTTAACTGGGAAGTTAAGTCAAGATAAAAAGAAAATCAATTGGGTGAATGTGAGACTTTATTGATTGAAACAAAAATAAAATATGGCTTACCAGATATATATAGCATGGTAGCAAGGAAAAAGTTGGGAAAAGAATTAAAGGAGATGTGGGGATTTAGAGATACTTCTGGAGAATTTGGGTTATTAGAAACTTATAAACTGAAGACCTCATATTGGTTTTATCATGGTTATGTTTATTCAAAATAAAAACTTAAATGTACCCATTATTTTCCCTACTAAGGACAATCAAAATCTGGAGAATCAACAGTTTTCTCCACAGAAACTGGGAACAAGGAAAAGGAAAATGCAACAGAACTTAAAACAGATGGCAGTGGCAAGGGAGACACAGAGCCAGAGCTAAGAAGAGTGTAAGTGTTGCAACTGAACCAATGAAGATTCAGTATTTGGAATTGGGGAAGACAACAGTCCAATAGAAAGGACAGAATAATAAGAATAATGTATTGTTTATTGTAGAATACTGTGATTAATATACCATATGGGGAAAGCCACAAGACCACAAGGGGGTGGCATAGTGGGAAGTTCCATGTAAGGTTTGAAGCCAAGGAATAACTCATGTGGGGATCAGCAAGTTGAATTGGTAACGCTACTAATTAGGATGAAGTACCCACCATTTGATATTGCCATCAGATTAATCCATGTTGTTAGATATGTCAAGGGGCAACTCATTGAGTGCCTCCTGTGTATTGTAAGATACATTAGCAGACAAGTCTGGAAACTTGGTTGCAACACCCCCTTGCCCCCTGCTTGTTGTCAGACACCAAGACTGGAGTCTGCAGAAGGTCTGGGAAGGTCCGCACAAACAGCCTTTGTGTGGGGATGGCGCGGCAAGGGCACAAGCAATCATGGTGAAGCTTCTTAGTATTCCCTTAGGCGTCTTTGAGTTGATAGGTATGATTGTCATAGACTAAAGCTATCTTGAAGGGCCCTAGGTGGTTGGGTTCCAACTTGGCAGAATTAGGATTGAGGGTGTAGATGGGGTCACCTATGGCGTATCTAGCTTTGAGGTGCTTTGTCCCTCCTGCAATCCGCTTGTGTTTGATTTCCTGGGCTTTGGTACGCCATTGGTCTAGGGATGGAGTTGTTACTAGGAGAGGCTTGTTGGGAACCCTGGGCCGCAGATTTCCTTGTTCAACTCTTGTCAGACTTTCAGGTGTCCCAAAGGCCAGGGTGCTGGGGCTGAACCCCATGCCCCTGTTGATTCTTGCTCACAGGATAAGTAGAGCGGTGGGCAGGTGTTCAGTCCATGCGGTATTGGGGTGCTCTTGCAAGAGCTTGGCAATCAGCTGAATCAGTGAGCCTTTTAATTGTTCCATGTGTCCATTGGCTTGAGGATGGTAGGGGGTTGTAACTATGCGTTGGAGTGCGTTCTTGGCGCAGTATGCCTTCATGACATGCCCAAAAAGTTCAGGGCCGCCATCTGTGATGAGACGTCTGGGTCGCCCAAACCAGGCCACAATATCCTTGCCAATGAAGTGGGTGATGGTGATGGTGGTGGTGTGGTTAGTTGTAGCCCAAGCCACTGGCCAGCAAGTGAAGTAGTCAATGGCAGTGATAATGTACTTCTTTCCTAGTCTGTCTTTGGGGAGCGGCCCCACAATGTCAAGGGCCCACTGCTTGAAGGGTTCCATGGCCTTGATGGGCAGGACAGACTTGGAGGGGTGCAGGTTTGGACTTGTTCTTCTTGCACAGCACACACTTTTTGAGGAGATCCAAGATGTCTTGATGCATGCGCAGCCACCAAACCTTCTGTTTCATGATCTCAAAGAGGTTACGCCCTCTGATGTGACCCAGGGTTTAGTGGTAGTGCAATATTGTGTCACCTCGTTGTGTGGTGGGAATGTAAGGTGTCTTCTCACCTGTCTCTGCCCAACGGCAGACGTTACCAGCATTGGTGGTGAACTGACTTGTGACCGTATGACAGTCACTATTGAGTATTTAGCCAAATAAATGCTCCAAAATATAAAGTTATCTCTGTTTTTCTGATTATTGCATTTAGATAGGTTGGATTGGAAGTCTTAAGGTAAAGATTCTTGAAAACTGAATATCTAGGTTCAATAAAAGAACAGAAGGCAAGATTGGCTGAGTCAATCTGGGAGACGGAATGTCTCAAAACTGGTTTAATTAATTGGGAAGATCAATTGATAAATACACAGGAATATAATTAATGAGGATTTAATTATATTGGTTAAATTGCCTTGACTGTGTCAAGAAGTTTGGTTAAGGTCAACCATAAGTAAACCCCCAAATTTTTGGTTAAAAGTGCTGCTTTGGCAAATTCATTGGGTTAAAAGCGCCACCGCGCTGCCTAATGGATTTGCAAAGCACCACTATCAAATTTTTTCAGGCACTGTGGCGCTGTCTGGGAAAGTTCCTGGGTGCCTGGTTCAAGTTTCAAAGTGTTTTAATGGGTTTTAAGACAAAAACCATTAAATGCAAAGATAAATAAATAAAGGCAAGGATGCCTAGGAATTCAGGGTTGATCAGCTGGTTCCCAGTTGGAACATCAATAGCTGAGTTTTGGGATGTTTAATCCACAGGGTTTTGGCGCCGGGAGCTGAGGAAGCTCCATGCTGAATTGGTACATTGGGATGAATGGAGTCAGGTGAATTCTTCCCATTGTAGGTTGATTCTCATAGGTTGAGAAATATTGGTGATCTTTTAGGTAAAGATCTAGGTTTGGATGACTCAAACGTCATAGATCACGTGAGATGAATCATAGGTTGATTCAGGAACCAGAGGGGTTTTCAGCCAAATATGCCCCAAATGGTATATAAGCAAAAACAGCTAAACTTTAATAAAGATATATTGTCAATTTTGACGCTTTCCCCTCAACTACCTTTTCAATTATTATGTCTTCTTTGTTAAATTTTGAAAGGGCCAAATTTGGAGTACTTTGCGTGGAAACTGCTGCTGCCAGGAAAGAGGTTCCTACAAGTTTGTTGGAGGAAGCTTGGGCAAGCTTGGAGGTCACCAAGACTGTGCTTGAGGAGTCCTTGGTGGAAGTGAAGGCTGCAATTGAAGAGTTATATTCAAATTACTTTGCAAAAGAAGGTACTCCTGCCCAAGGAAACCAAATCTATGCTGGGATTCCTGGAACCTGTTAGTAGGATAGGACAAAATCTTACAACAAGTGAAAGCAAAGGCAAATTTTGGAATTGAGGCTTTAAGGGCAAGGGAGGAAATGAGCGTTGAGATCATGGCCCGTTGGCAGGATGATAACAAAGTGTTGTCCCATAAAATTTCCTCTCTGGAGACAAAGCTCTTTGAAGCTTTGTCAAAGAAAGATAATGGTAATAAGAGTCAAGGGCAGGATAATGGCGGGATGGACTGGTTGGACCTGGATCTGCCACATGACTCTTGTTGTCCTTCAACTTGGAGATGGTTACTGAGTTAAGGCCCTTTTATCAAGTTGCCTCAGGGCGGAGGTATAGCATGGGCCAATTGGGGTCCAAACCATTGTCTCCGGTGATGAACGCTACATAGAGTTGCAAAAGGGCGTCGGCTGTGACAAGTTCCTTCCCAGGCTTGTACTTGATGTGCAACTGGTAAGGGGATAGACGCTCAACCCATCCTGCTTGGCGGCGGGTCAAGTGGGACTGTGTGTTGAAGTACTGGAGCAACTTGTGGTCCGTCAGAACAAGGGGTGGGAAGGTAGCACCTTCCAGGTAACAGCATCACTTCTTAACACAGTTCACAATTGCTGCCAATTCTTTATCATGGGTGGGATAGCGTTGTTCTGAGTTGGTAAGTTTCCTGGACTCATACGCCACGGGGAGGAAGACACCATTGTCAGTTTCTACCCTTAGCACGCCCCCTATGGCTCTGTCAGAGGCATTGGTCTCGAGTTCGTACTGAAGGTTTTGATTGGAAAACTGCAGTACTGGTGCTGTTGTGAGTCTTTGTTTCAACATTTCAAAGGCTTAATCTCTGACAGGGGTCTAATGAAAGCGCTGTTTGGTGTTGAGGAGCTCAGTGAGAGGTGCAATTAGTTCCCTGCAATTGGGAATGAACTTGCGTATGTAGGCAACCATGCCTAAGAATGCCCGCACCTGGCCCACATCCGTGGGGGGCGGCATGCTGGTGATTGCCTTGATTTTGGCAGGGTTGGGCTTTATCCCTTGGGAAGAGATGGTGTGCCCAAGGAATAACAGCTCCGACTTGAGGAACTCACATTTGGAGGGTTTAGCTTTCAGCTGGGTTTTCCAAAGGGTGTCAAGGACAGCACAGAGGTGTTGGAGGTGTGTGTTTTGATCTTGACTGAAGACAATAATGTTGTCAAGGTACACAACCACACATTTCCCAATCAATTCCTCAAATGCTTTGTTCATCAACATGGCAAAGGTGGAAGGAGCGTCAGCCATTCCAAAGTTCATGACATGACACTCAAACAACCTGTAGTGCATGCAGAAGGCAGTTTTTGCCTCATCCCCTGGTGCAATGTGGACCTGGTTGTACCCTGCAGCAAGATCAATCTTACTAAAGACCTTTGCACCTGCAAGTGTATCAAACAGGTTGTCAATCAGCGGCAGGGGGTACTTATTCTTGACTGTCACCTCATTTAGGGTGTGGTAGTCTGTGACCAGGAAAAGGGACCTGTCCTTCTTGGCTACAAAGAAGACAGCCGCCCTGTATGGAGAGAGCAAGGGGCAAATGAATCCCTTATCAAGCGCGTCCACAAGGTGTTGGCAGAGGGTCTCATCTTCCTTTGGTGTAAGACAGTATAATAGTCATTCTTTAGGTAACAATCCTTGAAGTTGTACAGTGTGCTGGATCTCCCAGGGAGGAGGTAGTTGTTCAAGTGTCTCACTGAATATGTCCTTGTACTCCTTGAGGAGGGCAGCAAGCGCTGGTGGTGGTGAGGAGGTCAAGGGAGGGACCGCAGATGGTTCAGCACAGATAACTTTGACTGAGCATTGATTAAAGTCTAGTTCCCCCTTGAAATTGTATGAGCCTGTCTCTGTTATTCTGACAAACACAGTATCATGGAGTAACTTGCTCATTTCCACAGGGTAGATCTGGAACCCCACCCCATTTCTATTGAGGGTGATGACAGAGGTATCCCAGTCAATGTATAGACAATTGTGCCAAAGTCAGTTGAGGCCAGCAATTACGTCGTGGCTGAGCCCGGCCATGATTTCTCTCAGAGAGCTTAACCTTGATGTTCCCCATTCTCACAGAGAAGGGTACTGTCTCATGAGTGATTGCAACTCTGCGGGAGTCAGCTACTTGTACTGCCTTAAACCTGCTGGGCACTTGGTCCAGTTGCTGAGAGTTGGCAAACGGCTGGTCCACCATAGTGTGGTCGGCCCCAGTATCTACCAGTAATTTGTGGGTGTTCCCACAAAAATGGAAGGGATAGGATAAGTGTGTTACTTTATTTGAGGAGTGACTTGCTTGCAGTATGGGGCTGTCACTGTGGACTTGGAAGACGTCCAGGGTTTCAACTTCATGGATGTTGTAGTCACAGGGGTTCTTTGCGAGCAAGGATTGAGAGGATGGGTCAGGTGGGGTTGCAGGGCCTCTTGTTGCTACAACCCCCAGGCTTTTCCCTGATCCTCAATCTGCGCTAGCTAGAGCTCCCCCTTGAGAGGGCGTTTAGTCCCATTATCCTGCTGACGGGGATGGCGGCGGCCCACTTGATTGTGGCCATTGCCAGGTGTTGTACGTGGTTGGGATGGAGCGTCACTGGTACGGCAGAAGCCCATTGAGGCCTGGTTGTTAGCCTCCACAATGGCCTTGTAGCATTCATCAATGGAGGTGCAGCAACCTATGGGGACACACTTGCAGATATGGGTTTTTAACCCATTGATGATGAGGGTGAGTAGCATTGCATTTCCATTGGTCACTGCTTTGGGGGCGGCAGCAAGAGCTTGTTGCCAGGCAGCAAGGTACTCAGGAACAGACCCAGCTTGTTTGATTGCTAGAAGAGGAGTTCCCACAACAATGAGGAAGAAGGTTTTGCTGTAGCGGGACTTTGCAGCGTCTTGGAATGCCACCCAGGTAACCTGACAGATACGGAGGCAGGTTTCAGTAGATTGGAGCCAACTGACAATGTCAGCCCCCTTGACACCCCCCATAAAGGATTCTAGCTGAAGGTTGAGCATGTGTTGGGATAGGTCTGACTGGGGCGGGGTGACACTGGAGTCACGCTGCTCAAGGTGGAGCCAATTGTACACGCTTGTGAGAACTAGCTGGTCTAATAGATGATGTACCTGTTGGGGATGTCCCCCTTGGGGATTGGCAGGAAAGTTTTTTGTTGGGGAGTAGCCATACGGCCCGTACTCTGTCCTTTCTTAGGGGGAATTTTGTTTTAGGTAGGTTGTCAACCTACCGCTGCTACCACTGTTGCAACTGAACCAATGAGGATTCAGTACTTGGAATTGGGGAAGACAACAGTCCAATAGAAAGGCCAGGATAATAATAATAAGGTATTGTTTATTGTAGAATATTTGGATTAACATACTATATGGGGAATGCCACAAGGCCACAAGGGGGTGGCATAGTGGGAAGTTCCATGTAAGGTTCAAAGCCAAGGAATAACTTGTGCGGGGATCAGCAAGTTGAATTGGTAACGCTCCTAATTAGGGTGAAGTACCCGCCATTTGATATTGCCATCAGATTAATCCATGTCTTTAGATACGTCAAGGGGAAACTCATCAAGCGCCCCCTGTGTATTGTAAGATATGTTAGCAGGCAAGTCTGGAAACTTGGTTGCAACATAAGTGTTGTCATCTGGGCTTGAATTATCAATTAAATTGATTTTCAAAGCTCCTGATTGGATGGAAACACTTCCAAAAGGTGACAATTGGCTGACTATTGAATATCCACTAATCTCTTCTACCAGCCAAGCAACTAAGTCCAGAGGAAACCCAAGTTCAAATCCCGTTATTAAATTAAGTAAGCCATTATTATTAACCAATCTAATATTAACAGGTAATAAAGAGAAAATGCTACCTATTAAATCTTGATTTTTAGGTGATTCAATTATATAAAAAGTGAGAGAAACCCCTCCTTCTGTGCTACTTGCATAATTAGTGACAGGGATGTCATGAAATGAATTCCTGACAATAGGAATTTAGTGTGTCATCCTCTTGTGGTGTTAGGCAGTAGATAGGGTATGCTAAGGGGCAACTTCCAGAATTAACTCATACAGAATGGAACATCCTTCATGTTGACAATTTCAAAAATTGTTTTTGCTTTATCTTTTATAATTTCAATTAAAAGCTCAAAATAAAAATCAAACATTGCTTCTATTATCAGTGTCAATTATTTAATCAAGAAAAAAATAATCTTTAATATTGAAAATAAGAAAAATATTTTTGAGAATTTTTGACATAGAGGATGTTCCATTCTGTATGAGTTAATTCTGGAGGTTGCCTGCTAAGTTATACTCCCTTTGAGGTTGATTTTATGCTGGATGCCTTGGTCAGATGGTAGCCCTGGTGAATTTTCTTGGAAAACAGAAGGGAATTCTTGAATTGTCTGTTATTGGATTGGGTCTTGTTTGTGTGAGGTCTCTTCACTTTTAAAGTGGATAATATCATACATGCAGTTTTTCCAATTTATCTTGCTAGGGTCTGTCAAGGATCTGGATGTACAAGTATTCTGGCTACCACCAACCCACTTAACATCCGGATATTGCCCAATTTAATGCCCTCCCAATATACAGTTTGGCATACCAGAAATGGCAACCAAGCAATATCACATGACTGTACAAGTATCCAGTGACTCAAACCCATCCTGCACATGACCATCCTTATCTTTGATCCAACTAAATCTCCACCACAGCACAAACTATATAAGTCTAAAGTATTATCCAATAAAATATACTTCTCTTCTTTCTCAATTCCATATTTGAAGCTTTCCCAAAAGGTGCTCCTCATCAGGTTCTTTTTTCTTCTGTTGTCATAATTTTCACAAATACATGGTCTCTCATAAGTGTGTCAAGGTGGTTTGGATACAAATGGTGGTGCACCTCACCTCGTTGTATGGCAAGGGTAGCGCTATCCCAGTTGATATGAGGTTTGGTCTTCCTCATCCATTCCAGACCAAGTACAACATTGTACTTGGGGATTGGTATTATTGGGCTACTAAGGGTAGTCTGTATGTCTCCTATTTGGTCACAGAAGGGGTTTGCTTCCCTGGTTACTGGTGTGCTCCTGTTATCTGTCATGATAACTCTATTGACATTACTTTGAAATGTGGGTAGTTTCATGAGGTTGGCAAATCTTTTGTCAACAAGGGATTGGTCTGCTCCAGTGTCAAATAGTGCTGTGCCCTGATATCTGCAAAAGTGGAAAGGATAAGTGAGGAGTTTATTTCCTGTTTGGGCAGCAAACAGTATTAGATTGCTGGAGGGTACTTGTATCATGTTAATTTAGTCCACATCTTGGTTCCTGTACAAGTCTTGCAAAGTGGAGGAGGATGGCTTGCCTAAGCACTACCCTGAGCTTTTTCCTCCTTGGTGGCATTATTGGTGCTCATTTGATTTACTTGAGCGGTGTGATTTCCGCCTCAAGGATGAGGATTATTGTAAGACTTCAGACTTTTTCAACAACAGCTGCAGTTGTATCAAAGCCTGTGCTTGACCATCACCAACAAATCACTATTTCCCAAGGATACAAGAGATACAGCTAGGATTGAGACAATAGTTTTATTGATGAGCCTAAACAGGAGGAGATTGAATTGCTTGGAATAATAGAACTGTGAGGGTTTTTATACCCAATTCTATGAAAAGGAGATGATAGGAGAATTATGTTTAAGCAGGATTAACTCATAATTTTGAATCAAAGTATATTGTCAAGAGTAAGATTCTAAAAGCTGGAATTGAGGGCTTTTGGCTGACACCAGTTTGGGCTGAAATGGTTCAGTATTTGCGGAAATATAGGCGACCAAAGATGATAAAGGAGAAACAAACAAACAAATAGAAGTCTTGGCATAAATATCAACAAAATAGGAAATATCAGTTGAGACTTAAATTCTCAGTCCTGACAGTTATTGGTTCAATTGTTCTGCTTATTAGGGCAAGGGTCCTTCTTTGCTGTGGGACTTTCTTTTTGTTTGTTGGTTACATGCAGGTTGTCAGATTTTTGTGCAGCTTGTTTTCCTTCTAAAAATATGTCTTGGAGGTTCTTGTAGCGGCTTGTGTCAAACTGGTGTCTAATGTGTGTGGGGAGGCCATTGTAAAAGTCTAGTTGTGGTCCAGCTTCATCAAAGTTGATGGTGTTGTGAGCTCAATCATGTATGTCTTCATAGGCTGCAATGTACTCCTCAATGGTTTCCCTCATTTTAAAGGTTCAGAGTTCTGTCATGATCATAACATCAGAGTTCTTTATGGCAAATTTTTCCAGGAAGGCATTCTTGAACATGTCCCAGTCTTTGTTGTGACCAGGGTGTTGATTGAACAATTCACTTACAAAGTGTGGGGCGGCTCCTGTAATGTGTAAAGCAATTTCACTTGCCCAGAGTTTGCGGGGGTAGCCTACTTGTGTAAACTTATTTTGGGTGCTTTGAATCCAGAGTTTGGCATTTTCTTGGCGTAGTCCTGAGAAGGTTCAAATTTCTGCTGAACGTAGGTGTTGGAATACAATGTTGGGTATTTTGGTTGCATCAGGAACTGAAGGTGGATTCAGGACTCCTTGTGTACTGAGAAAGTTGCACTATTTTGGTTGGTTCAAGGATATTGTTGAATACAGTGAATCCCATGAGGACATCCTGATCTTGACCTTCTTCATATTGTCTCCAGCTGGTGGGGGGTGCTATCTGCTGGGTTATTTTCTTTGGAGGAATTTTTTCTTTAAGTTGCATAGGTGTGGATAAC